>JAKCPI010001598.1:0-192174 GCA_023213315.1 Euborellia annulipes | reverse complement strand
AAGTTGTAATATTATTTAATATCTATAATCTATCTATCTATTTTCTCAAAGCTTAACATTTCCAGACAACGAGTAAAAAATATGTAAAATAGGAATCTATCAGTCAGGCAGCGAAATTTTGGGCCACGCGCCGTCAGTGCTACTTCAAACCTGTCAAAAATATCGTAACCCAAAGTGTTTTCTGAAGGCTGAAACGTTCCAAAATAATAATAAACAAGGGGTCAAGTTAACTAAGGTGCTATGGGAAACTAAATATATCTCTACACAAAAAATCTGGTGTGACTGGCCGCACTTACCTAAGGGTAAGAGAAAGTTGTGTGTTGTGCGACAGTCACACCAGATTTTTTGTGTCGAGATATATTTAGTTTCCCATAACACCTTAGTTAACTTGACCACTTTTTTATTATTATTTTGGAAAGTTTCACCTTTCAGAAAAGAGTTTGGGTTACGATATTTTTTGACGGTTTGAACTATCGCTGACTCCACCTTCCCCAAAATTTTGCTGTCTGACTGTTAGATTCCTATTTTATATACTTTTTACTCGTTGTCTGCAAATTTTAAGCTTTGAGAAAATAGATAGATAGATTATAGATTTATTAAATAATATTACAACTTGACCGGCCTATTTCCGCCAAAGGCCCCGGTACTGGAAGTACTGACTCCATTACTAAAATGCAACCTTTCCTGAAAATATTAGCCTTCAGAAAACTCTTGCCCATCCAGTTCTTGGACTAATATAATATTATCCCCTCCATTTATGGAATGGCTTCTTATTTCGTTTTATAATTTTGAAAAATACTCCACAATTATATAATTTGATGCACTGAGGATGGATTGCGTTAGGCATTCCGAAATGTTTGCCAATACATTATTTTAATGTGGAAAGTAAGCTTAGTTTTGGTTTGTTTTTTCTCCATAACCTTAATTAATCGTCCGAGCATATTTAATATAATTTTTATATTTTAGAGGTTTACTTCTTTTAAATTCGTAAGATGGAATTCACGATAATTAAACAAAGTATTGTAAAAGAAGTAAAACTCCAAAATATAAAAATTGATATTTTCTCTTTCGTCTTCGTCGTACAATAGTTAATTTAATTTCTTTTACTATATTACTGTTTATTTGTTTCATCTGATGTTGAAAGTTCGTAGTTATCCCCGTATTTGAAATAAATCATAGAAGAAAAAAATAAAATTAGAGTAAAGATTGATAAAGAAAAAATTTATTTTATATTTTTGTTTAATATTTTAATTTAAATCCACATTGAGATTCCTTTTAAATATACATTTAATTATTTGAGCAAATTATTTTATTCATTATTTTTCCTCGCATAGGCCCTAATATTAAACTAAAAGCTAAATGTATTATACAATTTTTGATCGATGACTTCTTCAATAGATTTCCTTTCGTGGTTTTAATCCAATCCAGAATCCATATTTAGAAGATGTTCCAAATGATTTATTCGATAATTTCATTGGATGTTGCGTTTTCTCTATAAAAACAGCTTCAAATTTCTTAAATAAGTAGAAGAGTGCAATTCGAATTTCCATCAGCGCAAATCGGTTGCCTAAAAAAAAACAAATTGAAATTAAAATGCTGAGTGCTTTTTTTTTTATTTTATTATTTTGGTTTTTAATTGGTTTTAGTTGTTATTTGAAGTTTGAATGATGAAGATAGAAGACAGATTACAAAAATAAAAAAATTAAAAAAAACTTATGAATGCCAAGGAAATTGCAAAAATTTATCAAATTTGCCTTCCAAATGGTTTTTTCATTACTTCAATTAATCTATTTGAAAAGTTGAAGATATATTCATATTCACCTATGCACATGCGTGGTCCTAATCCGAAGGGATGGAATACATAGGGCTGAATATTCTTCTTATTTTCTTCACTAAACCTTTCTGGGATGAATTGGTTAGGTTTGACGAAATACTCCTTATCCCGATGGAAACTATAGACAGGGATCAGCACTTGTTGGCCAGGTTCAATGGTTACAGCAGGACGAACGCGATTCGCTGGTATCGTGAATGGTCTCACACATTTGCGCTCCAAAAACCTCGCCACCGGATGACGCCGTTGACTCTCTATAAAATTGTGAATAAAATAACTGAAGAAGTATTAAAATTTCATTTTCTTACCTTGGATTACCATCTCCATATAAGGCATTTCTTTCATTAAGATATCGTAAGTGATTCTGCCATTGTAAATTTCCAAGATCTCATCGATCTCCTGATGGAGTTTGTACTGAGCTTCGGGATTTTCCGCTAATTGATGAACTGCGAATGTTAATGTTGTGGATACGGTATCGAAACCAGCAAAAAAGAAGACAATAGCTTGTGCGATCATCTCTTGATCAGTCAGTCCTGGAAAAAAGAAATGAAATTACTCTACCAAATAGAAAATAAATATATCGTTTCAAATGTTGCTAGGTTTAGTAGATAAGCTAAGAAGGGAATTAACCAAGAAATATATTCGGTCATCTTCAGTGCAAGAAATAATTCAAATGTGGAATTTTGCCTTCTAAATAATTAATCTCTTCAGTCGTTCATGTCAGACCTGACACGTTCTCGTTATTTTGAGGAGTATCTTTCAAGGAAATAATACTGAGTTGCTTTTTGAGGTTGTGCTGGGAGGTCGAAAAGTCTTATTCTGGGAGTTTTATTGAACCTAAATATTCCCAATTGCAATTCTCCATTATAATAATACTGAGGTTGGGTTCCATTCCCTCCCTCAGGAGGAGGCATTTCATTTGGATAATTTTTTTGCCATGAGGTGGATGTGAACTCGAGTTGTCTTCAACTCAGGATTATAAGTTAAACTGCTTTATCCTCTTTGCTAATTGCCGCCTCGTTCTAAATATTAGATTTCTAATTCTAGATCTTTGTTGCTATGGTATAGAGTGATCCTAATTTAGGCTTCTATTTGTTTTCTCCCAGCCTCATGGGATATATATAATTTCTAAAATTAATTAAAAATATATATAAATATATACAAATATAAAATATATCTATATATATAAATATATTTCCAAAAGGCTGAAAAAATGTGAAAAATAGAACCCTGATTATCAGCGCTTAGTATGTATGTTTCAAATGACTTAGGGGCGTTGTACAGTGAGGGACAATATTAAGTCCCACCCATTCGTTTTCTACTTGTGATTATTTTATTGTTTTTATAAAAGAAAATGAAAATCTTTATTGGAAATTTTCTAGGTTTGAACCATGAAAGTTTCCATTAATAAATATATATTTTTTTTTTAAACAATGAAATAATCACAAGTAAAAACGTATGGTTGGGACTGTTTATTGTCCCTCCCTGTACATTTTTGGAAGGTGCCTTGTATAGGTAGATATTCGTTCTGTGAATTGATCTCAATTCTGAACTAGACACAGAGACTAAAGCCTGGTTGTTAGGCAGCCCAAATGGCACACGCTCACTAAACTTTTTTCTGATTAAAAAAAACATTGAAATAATTTTTATTTTGATATATCTTGAAATTTATATAAAAAAGATACATTTTTATGGATATTCTTTTGTTAAAAAAGGTCATTCGGCCTATTGTCTGCTTTGGAAAAGATATTTCTCACGCAGACAAGCTGCCATTTTAGCTGCATATAGGCCGATAATAGGCCTACGCTTCGAAATATCTACTAAATAAAGGCCGTCAGGTGAAGCGATAATTGCTGGCTACTTATTCTCCAACACCAATACTCTGCTTATTCCAGCCTACTATATAATCTAGTTATACTATATCAATAAATACCACTCACTTAAAGTCCTTGTTTGAACTGGTAAAGTCATGCTAATATGAAAATCAGTGATTTTTTTCAAAAGTTATTAGATATTTTTAGATAGATTTTTTTTACTTGCAAATTAATAGGCAACATAATAAATAACCGTCGTCCTCTTTATACTTTTAAATTTATGGAATTTCTTAAATCTAAACGAAAGATAGAATGGTTACCTTTCTGTGTAGGATCTTTAGGCGTGGATGCTTCAAGCATAAGATTGATCATGTCAGGCCTTTTGATGTTTTCCTTTCTGCGTTTATCAATATTGTCTTTGAATACTTTAGACAAGAAGCGAAGTGCTTCACTAGACGTAATCGTACTTCTTGAAGTCAACTAAAAAAGAAGTTTCCATTGGAAAGAATATAATAAAAATTTATTTTAAAAATATTTCTTTATTATTTACCCATTGGAATCTTTTTGGGAGATTTCTGAGTGCGAAGTTCAACCACCTCAAACCTTTCTGAGTATCGGTGAGATCCTTTCCAGCCAAATAAAACTCATTCTCGGGATCATTATGAGAATCCACTTGGATCCCGAAGGCCGTCGTTGCAATACCGTCGTTAGTAAAGCGACTGAACATGTCTTTCATCTCAATTTCCACGATATCCTCTGTAGACAAAGCCAAGGATATCGTTACATTCATATTTACCAATTCTTTATCAAAAAAACTTTATATTTGGACTTTAACCTACTCTGGTCTTTCAAATCCTTATACCGTTCAATAAGAAATTTTTCCAAATTGATACCGCATTTTTCAATTAATTCAAACATGATTCTCATTTTATTTGCTGTGAATGTTGGGCTTAGTGTAGATCTCATTTGACGCCATTCATCCCCTGAAAAAGTATTACTTTAAAAAATTCAAATGATTTTCTTAAATCAAGCAAACAACACTAGTCGACAAAATTGAACTTTTTTTCTTTCACAAGAATGAAGATATGAAATTCTAGAAGTATTTTTCATGCTGAATTCAAATATCAATTCAGTTTTTCCCCATCAGGCACAGTTTTAGAGATATAGAGCAAAATAGATTTTAGTCGAAAATGAGCTCTAAAACGGCTTTTATTTGGAATGTTCAAATTATTTTTAACGGGACACCCCGTCAAATTATGCAGATAGTTAGAATACATATAAATTTTAAGTTTCATCCCAATCGGAGGTCATTTAGACGTGCCGCAAACGGCTTAAAGTTTAGAAAAATCGAAATTTTCAAGATTTTTTTTGCTTTGGTCACCCCTAATACAATTTTAGAGATCCCTGAATGAAAAAAACGTATATGTACGATATTCTATAGTTCTTTGGCTTTCTAAAAAGCATTCATTCGTAAAAATCTGCTAATTATTAACGAAATTATTAATAAAAACGTGAGCAAAGAAAAAACACAAGTACACTCACTGGTCGAAAAAATGGACCTCTTGTTCTTTTAGAAGTATAAAGAAAGATATGAGATTCAAAAAATATTTTTTTTTAATAATATATAATAAAGTTAGGGCCCGTGACCCGATGCTCAGAGAGGATACATTAGCTTCTCGTGGATAGGGTTCGCTTTTTAATTCAATTGAAGTCCATTTTTTTCGTCCAGTGAGTGTACTGGTGTTTTTTCTTTGCTCACGTTTTTATTAATAATTTCGTTAATAATTAACAGATTTTTACGAATGAATGATTTTTAGAAAGCCAAAGAACTATAGAATATCGTACATATATGTTTTTTTCATTCAGGGATCTCTAAAACTGCCCTAGGGGTGACCAAAGCAAAAAAATCTTGAAAATTTCGATTTTTCTAAACTTTAAGCCGTTTGCGGCACGTCTAAATGGCCTCCGATTGGGATGAAACTTAAAATTTATATGTATTCTAACTATCTGCATAATTTGACGGGGTGCGGCGTTAAAAATAATTTGAACATTTTAAATAAAAGCCGTTTTAGAGCCCATTTTCGACTAAAATCTATTTTGCTCTATATCTCTAAAACTGTGCCTGATGGAAAAATTCTAACTACTTATCTGAATTCAGAATGAAAAAATGCACTAGGATCACCAATCAGATTTCTTGTGAAAAAAACCTTGTCGACTAGTGCAAAATGAAAATGTTTTTATTTTTTTCTACCTTCCAACATGAATAGATTTCTTGACAATGGATTTTGACGATTAGACTTATTTCGAAACACTTGATGATCCGAAAAATGATCAAAACTCTTCACTGTTATGTCTTTCACAAGGTTCAAATCGGAAATCAGCATCATTCTCCGTTTCATATCATAGACGCCAGCAATTCCAGATTTTTTACCCAATTTATAATATCTATAAATAAAAAAAATTTTATTTTATTTAAAATATGTTTGCTCCACTCCAAGAGTTAACGAATTTAAAGAATAAATTATTGCAACTTCTAAATAGACTTGCATTATAACTTGGGGCAAGTCTGTAAATAGTATCTGGAAGAAGCCATGTTCTCATATATTGAATTTTTGATACCGAACTCTTAATTTGGACCTCGACTAAGCTCTCGTGAAAATATTTACTCACCTCTCCCCCCCTCCTCACTGAGTTGTCGAGGAAGGTTGTTACACCACTGTACACAAAACTCTTATCCGGTCCTTAACAGTAAATAATATTTGAAATTTTATTCTGCAATCTTGAAATATTCTCACACCTGTTACTCAATCTAAGATAAAGAGATTAATAAGTCAACAAATCGGGAATTTTTTTGACATTTAAAATAAACATAATTAAAAGGTATATTATAAAATGGAAAAAATAGTTCTCTCCAAAAGAGTAAGGCATACTCTTCTCAAAATAAAATTATAAATCGAATAAATTATCAAAGAATCAATTTCCGCCTAAACCGCGAAAGCGTGGAGGTCCTGGTTCGATTCCACTTGCTCATTGATTGAAAAAATGCCATCCTTTTCAAACAAGGCTCTACTTAGTTAAATTCTTTATGACTCCATTTTCGAATTGCCCCATTGGGAAACATTGATATAGGGAGTTTGAAAATCATCAACAAGCCCTATATGGTCGACAAAAGAAGACAATTAAAGAGAAAGAAAACGCTATATTTTCAGCAATTTTTATTAATTACAAAGGCAAAATTTCCAGTTATTTCGGAGACCTATCGGCACTCCTTCTTCAGTGGATTTCACCTCATTCACCACATTACGGCCCTTATAATTAAAACGCATGGAAGCGACATGTTATATGACCAGGAATTATTAATCTCCGAAATATCTGGAAATATTGCCATGCTAATTAATAAAAATTGCTGAAAATATAGCGTTTTCTTTCTCTTTAATAAACCAACTTCAGCAACACCACTTAAGGAGAAAAGAAGACAATATTTTTACTCGGATTTTATATTTTCGAAAGATGCGTAAATATTTTTCTAAAAAAAGAAATTCCACCTACAACATTATTGACTTCTTTTGGAAGTTTTTGTCTACTCTAATTTATTTAATAATAAACAGACCGGTTGTAGTACTCGAAGTGGTTAATATTATTGAAGATGAGTCTCCAAGTATTTCCGATAATGGGCCATGGTCGTTCGTATGGTATTCCCCTGCTCGAGAAGAAACCATCATCTGCTGCTAGAAATAGCAGCGCCACCACCACCACTATTGCCAAAACCACCAGCAAGAACATCTTGTCATTTGTTCTGCTTCGGCACACGACTTGACGATATTAATTAACTTGATAATTGTCAAGTCATGAGTAGGCTCTTATCTTGTTTGTGATTATATTTAAACAGCTTATCGACGCTCTTCACTAAAATCCTCTCTACCTACCTGACACAGGGCATCGTTTAATACGTCATAGAAAAATCACCGATATTGGAAATAATAGTCTGAAGATATATCTAATCTTTGAAATAAAAATAAATATTTCTTTCGCTATCTTTCAAGATCTGAAAATTAGTTTATAAATATTTTTTTTTAAAGTTTTGAGGGCTTATTTTTTGTTGCTTGTGACGAAAAAAGATACTTATATCTCTCTGCCCATGCCAATACTATTAGAACAACAGAACGTGCACATATAAAACAAAATTTCTTTACTACTGGGAGTTTGGTTTTTGGATGATCATTCGAAATAAAACTGAATTTTCTTACCCCCTCCACTATACTCAAGCAATTCTAAAGGGTTAAAATTGCTTCTTTTCGTTGTAGCATATATGGTATTTTATAACAAACACTGAATAAAGGAATAGGTTCTTTTTACTTTCTCTTACTCTATATATGAAATATATAGAGAATGTATTACGATCATGTCAAAATTTCGATGTCGAGATTTTGATGGATATACACGTTTTGAGGTCCCCTGAGTCCAAAGAAAGGAAAGAATTTACAATAATAAATCCAAAGGGAAGCTCTCACTGTGAATTTTCTTGAAATTAAAAATTTTAATAATAAATAAACATTTTATTTGGTGACCCCCAAAAGGCCTAATTGGCCTAAATGTGTTTCCTCTCTGGGAACGGTCATTTCAACCTAACCTAGGACTTGATCACTTTTACAAAGAATTTTGATAGTACTATTACTTGAAAGTCTTTTGTTTATATTTTTTATCATTAATAAATTTTCCCAGAATAGATTTATTTTAATGTTTACTTAAATAATTCATCATATTTGTTATCTCCTTTTTTTTTTGTAAGGTCATTCGAATACAAATTACTCAAATATTTGACATTGCCTTCTTTTTGTATGATTCAAACACAAAAAAACAGATTCTTTAAATCCTATTTAAGTTTCTTACTTAAGTGATGTAAAGCAGAAAGTCTTGTAATGAAGAAACCCTCTTGATTATTAAATTCTTTCCTCATAATACAATCCAGCCATCACTAAATCCGATTATAAAATATACCACTTCTCATCATTTTGTTATTAAAAGAAGCAGCAATATTTGTTTTAATAAAATGAAGAGTTTTGGTATATTTTATAATCGGATTTAGTGATGACTTTATTGTTATATGAGAATGTGGGATGTATTGACAGCCAAAGAATTTAGTACTGAAGGGAGTTTTTTATTACAAGGCTAAGTCGCCTAACCACCAGCTACTTGATCATGAATGAAAAAACCAGCCCCTAATCTCTAAATCTATTATACATAAAATATTTATCTATATATTTTGTTTTTAATTTCCAGACTCTTCAAAGTGCAATCGTTCAATCTTCTCTTCTGAATCAAGTGAGAGTTGTTTACCCCAACGAGAAGCTAGTCATCTGGACTAATAGATCTATCAATCTTACTATTACTGTTGGTAAGTGTAATATAACAAAAAAATATCTAAAAAAAGGAAAGTAAGTCAGCCAAACAACCCAATGAAAACACCAATAAAAGAAATAGTTTTGGCTTTAATTATTATTTTATTAAGAAAAGTTGATGATTTATAGCTGGATGAAAGTTGTTGATGAGTAGCTTAATGGACCTGAAATAAATGCTTGCTGCTTTTCTTTTCTTCATCCTGCTATTCATCAATTATTTTATTATTGTCATCATCAGTTCTTATGAGAATATACGCAATCTCATAAGAACTGATGAGGTATTATTTAATTCGAACCGAAACGTTTTCTTTTTTTTTTTTTGGGGGGGGGGAGGGGCGGAGATTTTCATTAGAGGCTAACCTGTTTGGCTGACTTCCTTTTCTTTTATTGATTTAATCATTCGACATTCACCTTTCTCATCATCAAACATTTTGCATTGGATCGCCTTCTTGATGTATGTAAATATGAGATGTTTATTAAAATAAAAATTTCATTTTTGCAGAATCAATATTCCAGAAAATTCATTTTGGAAAGAATAAGGAATGATGATTGATTAATAAAATAATACTCGTTTTTTCCGTAGAGAGAGCAATTTGAAATGTTTGCCCCTAAATGGTTAGACAACAATATGGCCAGCAGAGTTTGTTCGTTCATCTAAACATAAAGGGGCAAATGGCTTCTCATTTTGAAAAATTCTAACATTTTTTTTTAATTACCTCTCGAAATGTCAGGAGTTTTTTTGTATAAAGAATATATGTTCTTTACTTTCGATTACCGAAGGTAAGAGAAAGTTGTGTGCTGTAACAATCACACCAGATTTTTTTTAAATATTGGTCAACTGAAGATATAGTTTCCTATCTTTGGCGACCTATCAATTTTACATCCCGTTTTAATCATATAAATTACAATAAATAATATCATACCTTATTTAAATCATAATAAGAATTGGGTAACAGTTCTCTATGAAATATCTGATATGTACAAAGTTAACTTCAATATCCTCCCATCCGAGAGAATTTCTTGTCTCGAAGCTCCCCACTACCGTTTAAACACAGTGCAGTTGAGCATCAACTATTAGCTACAGGGTAATTATTAGTTAAGGGGGATATATTTTTTTTTTAAACTGTAGTATTTTTAGTTGTGACATTTTCGTAATTTGAAAGTTTGACAGACAAGTTAATAGTTTTTCACTGTAGAAAAACCTGTGGGATATGTATCATTTGTTTAAAAAATATTTCTTATTCTTTCTTCTGTCCAATTAATGTTCTAATTTTTTCAGATTCTATCAACGATGATCCAAATTTAAGTTACGCAATCTTACAACAATTCAGCGAGATTCATGTATCAGATGCCAAACCAAAATTAACAAAAACTAATGAAACCGATAGAAGAAAAGGAGCAAAGAGAAAAATTGACTCTCCGGTAAAATCAACAATCACTGATGTAAATGAAAATTCGAAACAAAAAGAGGAAGAGATCGAAAATTCCAAATCAAGAATTATAACAACGAAGGAAATGGATCCGATCGGACCATCGCCTGGCTTCTCTCGTTTCTTCAACTATTATGCTAATTTTATTAATAGTTTGAAAAACAAACAATCGTCGCCCCCGCAGAATATCAACAACTTCCACCTACTTAAAGAAAGTCTGCTACTGGAAAAAAGAAATAATAATAAAGCATTGTATAGATTAAGTAGCATCCCGAAGACTGATTCTAAACCACTTTTTCAAATGAATCATGTGTTAGTGCATCGGGAAAACGGTCTTATCCTTGGACTCGAGGACCTTGACTCCTGGAGAATCCCGATTATTTGCCAATTAGATACTCTGGGTGCCAAAACTACCTCTCGCTATGTCCGAATTCTCTTCCTTGATGACGTTGTTAAAGCCTGCCCCGAAGAGAGTACATGGATTGAAAAAACATATTCCACAAATAATCGTCGTTTCAAACCCGCCTTTGTCTCCAAACACTTGTTGGCTGATCTTCAGGTGATCCAAGGCTCGAGAGTACGGATCCAGATGATTGCAAAATTCGTCAACACACCGAGTCTTTTCGCTTTGGAGATTATTACTAAGGTAAATGAGAAAACGTTAATATTAAATATTTTGGCATGTAGAGTCTGATTTTGAAGAAAACTAGAAATTTAGAATCCGCAAGTTTGTTCATAAAAGAATGAAACTATACTTTAATTCAGTATTTTATTTTTGAAGATATCTAAAATTCTCACTCAAGTTTTTATTCATTTATTTCAGAATGAAGATCAAACCGAAATCATATCACAGTTTGATAAATACATTGAAGATCATACAGATAGCCAACATGAATTACTTATCAACAAACATTCCATGTTCACCTTGGATGATGGTGTTGAGGTGATAGTTAAAGTCACCCCCTCGGATTGCGATTTCGTTTGGATGAATCATGACACCAGACAACAAATACAGATTGAAGTGACACATCGACCACAGGACCCTCTTCTCATGGTCAATACCCGACCCTTTCATATCACACATTTGGATAAGCCCGACATATATGTCTACCCGTGAGTAGTACCACTATCATTTATTTGGTATCTCCAAACATCCATCATTCGTTTTTATTTGACTTATATTGAATATATTTAATTCAGGAATACAAAAATCTGATGTGACATGCACAGCACACATCTTTGTCTTACGGTTTGAGAAAGTTGTGTGCTGTGCTTTCACACCAGATTTTTTGTGTCGACATATACAGTATTTTCCAACAGTAGGGCCATATATATATTTTTTTTAAATCTCACACTTTTTTCCCATTTAGTATCCAAATGGCTTAAATAAATTCATCCGAGTGCCTTGGATCCGAACCCGCGACCCTTGTTATACAAGGTAGGGCCTACATTAGATAAAATTCCAGTTGTGAAATTTATAAACATGGGAAAATATTTATATTTTGTACCATGGCAACCATTTCTCCCATCTTTCCTATGAAGTACCAGAGTAAAGTGGTCTTCAAACAATTTTAAGAGCAAAATGAGAATATATATTTTAAAGAGTATCTAATTAAAAAATCTAATTAAAATTAATTGATTTTTGAATTTTAATCAAAATCGTTAGCGCGAATTTTTAGAAAATCAAAAAACCTGTAAAAGTGCATCAGTAAAATACTAGTACTTTATGGTCGATTTTGATTAAAAGTTTATTTTCACGCCTCAGGGGGTTATCTAACTTAAATATAAAATTTCAACCTCCTAGCTCAATTCCTTCATGCTTTAAAATGATCACAGACAGAGATTTCAAATTCAAAATTTGATTTGTTTATTTTTTGCATTTACTTAGACAGACCATGTTGCGAAAACCACTTCAAAACATGTATATTCGTCAAAATCTCGACATCGAATTTTTGACATGAAGCCAATACTTTCTCTCTATATATATTAATAGATATAAATAAGAGAAAGTAAAAAAATAATTTTAAAAACATTCTCACTCAACTCTTCTTTAAAAATTTAAAATTTCATTTGTTTATTTTTTGCATTTACTTATAAATAAATTATTTTATTTATTATTAATAAAAATTATTAATAAAAAAAATAGTAATATTAATATTTCGCCTATCTTCAAATAGCCCCGCCCGCTTTTTCAATGATTTATTTTTATCTTTTATAATTTACTATTAAATAAATAAATAAATCAACCCTCTAATGTGAAGAGGAAAAGAATGTTTAATTAAATGACAAGAACGCGAGCGAAGCCCTTTATCAAAAAAGAATCAATTAAAGTGCTCTTGAAAAATGGGGGGGCTTTAATTTTTTATCTATTATCATATTATAATTAAATTTCATTATTGTCATCATCTTCATCATCATCATCATCATCATCGTCATCACTAACATCAAGAGTCATTCTCATTTCATTCATTCATTCATTTTCAAATGAATGATCCTCATTATGTTTTTAAAATTGTTCATTTTAAAATCTTTTTTCTTTTCCCTGATTTTCACATATTTGTTTTTGTAATTTTAAAATTTGAAAGAGGGGAGTATGTTTGTAAGGAAATTTAATTTATTATTATTAAACAATGGCGTAGTCCTTATTATTTAAATTCGTTTTTTACTTTCTCTCACCTCTATAAATGTTAATATATAGAGAGAGAAAGTATTGGATTCATGTCAAAAATTCGATGTCGAGATTTTGATGGATATACACGTTTTGAGGTCCCCTGAATCCAAAAAGTGGTTTTCGTAACATGGTCTGTCTGTCTGTGTGTGTGTGTGTTCAATTTTAAGCATGAAGGAATTGAGCTATGAGGCTGAAATGTTATATTTAAGTTAAACACCCCTCGGGACCGTGAAAATAAGCTTTTAATCAAAATCGGCCAAAAAGTACCAGTAATTTACTGATGTACTTTTCTCACTTATTTTTCGATTCTCTCAAAATTCGTTTTAACGATTTTGATTAAAATTCAAAAATCATTTATTTTTTAGATACCCAAATATCCACTAATTGATGACAGGGAATATGTGTCGTCCACAAAAGCGTAGTTTCAAGGGTCTAACGCAGTGGTTCCCAACTGGTGTGCCCCGGCACCCAAGGGTGCCGCGAGAAATGCTAAGGGGTGCCGCGAGATATTTAGATAAACAAAAAAAAAAAAATTATAATAAAAAGGCGGAAAAATAAAGTTTTGCAAAAAAAAAAAAAAGATCAAATTATATTCACGGAAGGGAAAAATGAAGGGAAAAAATTTTCCGCAGGGAGGAAAAAATTTCGTTTTGCTAGGGGAAAAAAAAGAAAGGGTGCCCCTAGTATGTAATGTTATTCCCAACGCACTTTACGGGTCCTGTGGACTTCAAATAGTTGGGAAACACTGGTCTAACTACTATATTCTACTTATTTGCTGCTAAATTAACCAGAAATCAATAATTTGAAACCAGAAACAGAAATTTTTTGAAAATTTGTCCCATAGTGTAATTTGTCTTGTCTGACTTAAAACCCCTCCGTAAGAATGTAATTATTATAATTATAAGTTTTACAAAATGACACTTACATGCTTCATATTAATTCTTTGAAAAAAATCGACAGACCACCTAAACCCCAAGATAGGCAAATTTATGCTCCAGCAATAAGGCAAAGTAGGCTACTTAAGTAGTAGCTAAAATTTAGCTACATCACATAATTACACATATTAAGCTTAGAAATTTAATCATAATTCTTGAATTTAACCCAATTTTATGAAATTATTATTTTTTTTAGAGGACTTGAAGAGATGATCTCAAGCTCAATTCTAGATCTTGAATTTGGTCTTGAAATAGAGAAATCGTCAGCATACAGATCGAATTTTAATAATTTTATACCAACAAATATCTTGATTGCTGGTAAGATATTTTAATATCCTACAAACACTGATTCTCAGCGTGTTCATAATAAAAACAATCTGTAGCACAAATTGATCAAAATGACTTCTTATGAATGAAATAAAATTTTATTCTCCTATTAACCTACAGATTGATTTGTATTTATTAAAGTGTAGCTAATTTCTTTTTTTAATTTCAGGTCAATTGGGTTCTGGAAAAACTCTCTTAGCCAAATACTTAAGCTACCAACTTAGTAAATACCCTTACAATGTCTATTCTGTTTTTGTATCTTGTCGTCCTCTAAAAGGTGATTTTAATTTCTTCTATTTTTTTTGGATAAGTGTTAACTTGACCTCATTTTTTATTTATGTTAATTTTATATTTTAGGCAAACGCTCTGAAAATTTCCACAAATTTCTAATGGAATTACTTGATGAATGTGTTTCTTACCAGCCGGCAATTTTAATCCTAGATGATCTCGATTCAATTATTTGCCCTGGTTCTCATATGGAGGGCCTCCAGGAAGATGCAAATTTCTCAAGGTAAAAAAAAAACAAAAGTTATAAACTGTAGATAAATATTGTAAATCAATGAAAATGTTGGTTTAAGGAAGATGAGCAGGAGCAGCCAAAATTAAAAAAAAAAAGCCTCCGATTCTTCACAATCCGGCAAGACGTTTCGAGAATACTATTCTCTCATCATAAGTCTTTTAAATTATGTTTGTCCCTGACTAGTTTAATGGGCACAATACATTATTATGTATAACATGCATGGGCGAGTTATTCATCTAGCTTCAGTGAGAATGATATAGTCACCCCAGGGCCGGATCTAGGGGGGGGGGGGGGCAGTGGGTGCATGTGCCCCGGGCGGCAGATATCAGGGGGCGGCAATTAAAGAAAGATTTACTAAAAAAAAGGTAAAATGATATGAATTTTGTATAGAAAATTTTAAGGAGGGGATGGCAAATTAAATTTTGCCACCCCCCTAAAAAATCTCCTAGTTCCTCCTCTGAGTCCCCCATACATATTATACATAATAATATATTGTTCCCATTTGACTACTCCGGGTCAACCACAATTTAAAAAAAAGACTGATGTTGGGAGAATAAAGTTTTCCCGAAACGTCTCGCTGAATTGTGAATAATCGGAGGCTTTTTAATTTGTACTTAATAATTACGGTGTCATATGCAAATATTGTATTTTTATATAATTTTGTATATGTTTATATATAACAACTCTATCTACATCTTAATGGTGTTCACCTTGAGATTGCCAATAATCTCTTAAGAACTGATGATGGATTTATTTAACCAAACCCGAAACGTCTTCTGAATGGAGATTTTTATTCGATAGAGGCTCTCCTTTTGGCTGACATCCTCTCTTCCTGTCTATCATTCTCTCATTTTATATTGTCGCCTCTTTATCACAAGACACACAAGCCTCTTTTTACTGAGAATCTTGTATCAAAAATCTCACATTTAGAACACCGATGCTCAAAAGTAGTAGTAGTAGTAGTAGTAGTGCCCATCGCACAAGCAGTATCTTCCGTTTTGTTATTATTATTATCAACATTATTGTTATCGATCAGACCGCTTCGCAAATATTACAAGATCGGCAAAACGGCTATTAGACATGAACCGTCTAAGACCCTATTGCATTTCGTGAACTGCCTAAAGATTTTAGTTACTTAGTGTAACTGACCGACCATTACACGATCTGTCTGCAGTTCATGAAATGTCTAGACAGTTGACGAAATGTCTAATTTCACGAAGTTGTCTTCTCAAATAAATAATATAATTTTTACATATATTTTCATTCCTTTGATATTTTCACTACACTAAAAAAATATTTCATATTTTGCAGGGTGGCGCAAGTGACAAAAGAACTACTTGCCTTATATCAACACAATAATGCCATCTGCTGCATTGCCACCACGACATCGGCATCATCGCTCACAACGGCTCTCAGCTCAGGAACCTCTTCTCGAGGTCAACATCTTTTCTCATCCGTTTACCAGATTCCCGAACTGAATAAGGTATATCATTTTAAATAAATAATTCTTGAAGAAAATGACTGGTAAATATATTATTAGAGGATGCAGCCAGAAAAAGAATGTCTATTTATATATAGGCCTATAAAACTTTATCCGGATAGGAATTCATCCAGTCTTCCTCAGACTTTTAAAGAGAATAAATATCTTAAAAGACAAATTTTATAAATTTGTTTTATTTAAATGTATCCTGTCAAAGGATGTATGTTTTAATTTCTTTTACTCACATAATTATTATGGTTCGGGGGTAAATATAAGAAATTAAATTGAAAAAATACATTTCGGACATTTAAATAAAACAAATTTAACATAAGTACACTATGCGTCTTTTTTGGCATTATGCATAATACTCTTTTAATGATGGCATGGATAGAATTATGTCAAAACTCGCTAATTGCAAAAGGTCCAATTCCAAAACTCGCTAATTACAAAAAACTTTTCCAAAAGTGCCTAGTTGAATATTAAAACAGTTTATTACTGCTATATAGAAAATAATACCGACCTAAGACCTTGCAAATTGTGTTCGTAATTTATTTACAGATTTTTATAAACATAACAGTCATAAATACAGGTTTTTCTCTTATCCTGAAAATTTGTTCCCGATGCAACTAGACACTTTTGGAAATGGACGACTCATATATAAAGGCTCTTTCTGACTGCAGCCCTCTTCTATTATATATCTTTTGCGATTTTCATCAAATTCACATTTTTTTCTTTGTACTAATATATTAATAATAATTTTTTCTTTTTGCAGAAAGATCGCTCTTGTTTACTTGAATTTTTTCTCATCTCCTCTGGACGTAAACATCTCATAGACTTCAATAATTTGGCAGTTCGAACAGAGGGATATGTAGCTCAAGATCTTGCTGATCTAGTCGTTAAGACAGTTTTTGAATCCTATAAACGAAATCAAGGTTATTTTTAATTTATTTTATTAAATTTAAATATACTTACTGTATAAGGATTTCTTCTAAGTGTAGTTTATTTGTAAAAATTACAAAGTTTCGGCCACTCATTCTGTGGCCTTCTTCAGGTACACAGAATGAGTAGCCGAAACGTTGTAATTTTAACAAATAAACCACAGTTAAACAGAAAATCTACTTCTTTTACAAATGATAACAACTGTGAAAGCCTAAACTCGAAAATTCAGAGCAAATCAAGCCAAAACAATTCAATCAATTCATGTAATATTAATGCTCTGTCCACAACATACCTGGAACGTTTTATTCAAAACAATGATATTATAGAAATTTTAGGAAAATTTTAGAAGAATTAAAAAATAATTTTTTTCTGTTTTATTTCTTATGTATACCTTCTTATACCGAAATTCTCTTGAAGTAAATAATTTATATTGATTGAGTAAATATTTCTGTTTTTTTTTTTAGATTCGGGCAACGATTCTGAACTGAGATTAGAAGAGATTGATCTCTCTGGTGCTTTAACTCAAGTGACACCAACTGCACTTCGAGAAGTTTCCCTTTTGCGAGATCCCGATGGCCCTGTTTGGGATGACATCGGTGGCCTTCAAGAGATCAAACATATTCTCATCGAAGTTCTTCAATGGCCCACTTTGGTTGGCATAAATATTCTAAATATTAACTAGGTAGAGCCTTGTTTGAAAAAGATGGAATTTTTTCAATCAATGCTCAAATAGACTGTTCATTAGCCAGTCAATATATCGTTTAAGATAGCAAGTTTGAGAGATATGTTTGTGCTTAAGATTGGGGAAAATTGCACCCCCTGGAGTCGAACCAGGATCTCCACGCTTTCGCGGCGGGTGGACTACCCTTATCCTAGGGCGCCGGCCCAATAAGCACAATATCTCGCATCCGCCTATTATACTAATTATACTAATGAAATTAAAAGATGAAATGAAATTAAAATTTCATTAGTATAATAGGCGGATAGTTAAAAGGGGTACAAAGGGAAGTTGATAATTAAAATTTCATTCGTATAATAGGTGGATGCGAGATATTGAGAATATTCTAAATATTCTAAATATTCGATGGTCCTGCATTCCCTCAACTCGAAACTATTTTCAAACTTAGCGCCCTCCTTTAAAGGGTGGTAATATATTTAGTTTTAAATTAATTGTATATTTCGAAAATTACTCTTCCAAAATACTTATTTAATTAACTTAAACATAATTCATTTTTTTTGGAAAACCAACCCCTTTTCATATGAGTGCACTCAACTTACCTTTGCACCCCTTTTAACTTTAACTTTTATTGTTTGGAGCGAAAGTGGTGTAGGTTTTCCGTGAAACATATTTATAAGTAAAATTATTTAATATATGTGAGGTTTCACTAACTTGTAAGTTATAAATGAAAGAAATATTGAATTTCTAACTCGATATATTTCGGGCTATTAACCCATCTTCAATATTTCTTTCATTTATAACTTGGTGAAACCTCACATATACTAAATAATTTTACTTAACTTTTATTATTTAACTTAATTCCTTTAAACTGAACTTTTATTATTTTAAACGTAATTAATTATACTATACATTTGTATACCTTTTATGCTGAATTCCATAATTATTATTCAGCTTAATCCCTTTAAATGCAACCTTTATCACTTTAAATAATTATATTATTTATAATTATTTTCACCTTGAACTTGAGAACGAATGTAAATTGGTTCTACAACTTCAATTCCGAACACATTGAACAAGTTGCCCCCTAACTAATAAATATATATATATATATATATTTATAAACGTTTTTAACGTAAACTCCTTAACAAAATCATATTATTCTCCTTTGATAACTACTTTAGCTTAAACTTCACGTGTACCTTCAACTACTTTTATTTCCCTTTTAACTGGCAAACTAAATTCATTATGTTCAACCACTATTTCCCTTTAACTTACTGGACCAATTTACATTTGTTACATAACTATTTAAATTTAATTTACACACCTTTTTTTTATATTAATTAAGTTTTTGTCAATGTTTCATTATTTTAAATTCATTTTGTTGTTTGTTAACAATCGACTTTCACTTTCGTCTTAATCCTTACAATTCACGCTATTTATTGAACTCGCCCGATTCGCCTCCCTAGCGCCATCGAATAACTTTTTTTCCTAAATTACTAAACTACCCTTTTTTAACTTAACTTTTTTAACTTTCAAAAGAGCAATGGGTTTGCAGTAATTTTGGTGTACCATGTGATGAATCAGATAATTTTCTAATTTTTTTTTTTTTTTTTTTTTAGTATGCAGACCTAATGAATTCATGTCCTCTTCGGAAACCAAGTGGAGTTCTTCTTTATGGTTCTCCTGGCACTGGAAAGACTCTCCTTGCTGCTGCCGTTGCTCGAAGTTGCAAGCTGAACTTCATCAGTGTCAAGGTAAATTTATGAAAATTAATCAAAGGGAAGTTACTGTTGATGATACGTGATGGAAGAGAGCAAGTAGGGGTGCAGCAAATAAATAGAGCCTTTGGATGCCAAATGCCGAAAAGGAGATGTTTCGGACAAAATTTTATTCGTCCATCCTCAGTCCTTGTAGGCTTATAATTTAATTAGGCACAAAGTTGTCTTTGTTGTTGCGGCACAAAAAGTCTGTACACCTGTATATTTTCTTAAAACTTTGTGCCTAATTAAATTATAAGCCTACAAGGACTGAGGATGGACAAATAAAATTTTGTCCGAAACGTCTTCTTGTTAGCATTTGGCTCTCTTTATTTGCTGCACCCGTACTCTTCCGTCTCTTCTATCCCGTAAATATATGTAATATTTATTAATGAATATATTTATATAGAATAAGACTTATTAAGGACATCACTGAAGAGGTGTCATATGTTTTAACTACCGAATCTTGTGAATTCATGCCTTTACTGGGTAAATCACATCTACTTCTTTATTTAAAAATGCATTTTTCAAATTATTAACAATTCTTCTACTCTAGTGTCCTGACTGACTCTTATTTTTGCTCTTGAAATTCACAGATAATTTTTTATCCTCAGACAAAATTAGTCCCCTAGACTCTGTAGAATCTGTGAGTTAAAAGTATACGTTCCCTTGAATCCTGACTCCGCCCTTCCTAGAGAGTTTAGAGAAGAGAATAGAGAAATGATGTTAATTTATTGATTTTAATTATTTTTTAATAAGATTAATTAGAGCATTTACCTGTATAATCAAAAATACACGCATCTGTTTGTTTTTTACCATAGTCTAAAGAAACTTACTCTCTCTAAGGTGTAGAATTGTTTTCTCTTACTCTTAAAGCCAAGGGCGGATCCAGAGAAGTTTTTCTGGGGGTATATATATATATATATATAGCAATTGGAAAAAATAACGCACAGAGAGCTCTTCTCATACACAAAAAGATGCCTTTTTCAATATTGTTCAAATATTTTATATATTCCACAACATCTATGTGTGTTTTTTAACAATCTAGGGTCCCGAAGAAGGACGAGCGTCAACGTCGACCAAAAGAATTTAAAATAGTTTTTTATTCCCTTGGCTGCAGATCTACCTTTCTTAAGATATATATACATATATATATTGATACAAATAAAAATATTTTCTCAAATCTCAGGAGGGGGGGGGGGGGGTTAACTACTTAAACCCCTTCCCCCGCCCTTGTATCCGGCATTGCTTAAAGCAGACTTCTAGTATATCACTGATTTAAACGATTAGAAATCCAACATAAAAACCTATTTTGATTAATAATATAAATCACTTTGAAATTATTTATTTATTTATTTATTTTATTGAAAACCATTTGGAATTTCTTTTAATTCCCACATCAAAACCAGATAAAGATTCGTCGACGCAAAGCAAATTTATAACAATTACATTAGAATAAGCAGGGTTTATTTATTTTTTGTGGTGGCTATTTATCACTTCCCCCTATCTACGCCCTCCGGGTTGTAGGCTTCTGTCCTTCTGTCCGTTTCGCCTCTCTTAATCTGACTATTTTTATGTCTAATAATGCAACAATTTATTGGTTTTTTCTTGTTGCAGGGCCCTGAATTGCTATCCAAATATATTGGTGCCAGTGAAGAAGCCGTCCGGAATATTTTCCAAAAGTAAGTTTTATTATCTAAGGGGGAAAATATTTTGCTTTTCTATTAGTCTATTATTATAGTTGGGAAAAATAGAATATTATCTGTACCTTAATAAATATAAATTTTTCTGTTTTCAGGGCAGCAAGCGCACGTCCTTGTGTATTATTCTTCGACGAGCTCGATGCTTTAGCTCCACGTCGAGGTCATGACTCGACAGGAGTAACAGACCGTGTAGTCAATCAGCTTCTAACAGCACTCGATGGTGTTGACTCCCCAAGTGGGGTTCGGGTATTGGCTGCCACAGGCCGGCCAGATCTCATTGACCCAGCGCTGCTACGTCCTGGTCGGTTGGATCGCGTGGTTCTTGTACCCGAACCTGAAGATGCTGCCGCACGTCTTGCTGTCTTACATGCGTTAGCGAGACGTGATTTGCGACTTGCGGATGATGTTCGACTTGATGATATCGCCAATCGAAGTACTGCTATGACTGGAGCTGATCTCCACGCCGTGCTCTATACTGCGCAGCTACTCGCCTTGGAAGAGCGTGATGTGAGTACTCATCTAAAACTTCTAAAAAATAGAGAACTTTCCCTCCTTAGTTTTATTTTATTTAAAAATCTCTTAACTCTCTTCACTAATGATTTGGTTTCTGTCGTGTTTTTTTACTTTCTCTTACCTCTATATATTTGAGAGAAAGTATTGGTTTCATGTCAAAAATTCGATGTCGAGATTTTGATGGAAATACACGTTTTGAGGTCCCCTGAATCCAAAAAAATGGTTTTCGCGACGTGGTCTGTCTGTGTGTCTGTGTTCAATTTAAAGCATGAAGGAATTGAGCTACGAGGTTTAAATTTTATATTTAAGTTAGGTGAAAATAGCTTTTTATCAAAATCGCCAAAAAGCACTAGTACTTTACTGATGTACTTTTTCAGTTTTTTTTCGATTTCCTCAAAATTCGCTCCAACGATTTAGATTAAAATTCAAAAAGCAATTACTTTTTAGATGCTCTTTCAATTGTATATTCTCATTTTGCTCTCAAAATTGTTTGAAGCACACTTTATTCTTGCATTTCATAGGAAAGATAAGAGAAATGGTTGCCATGGTAACAAAGTATAAATGTTTATAAATTTTACATCTTGAATTCTATATATCGGCGGCAACTAAATATATCTCGACACAAAAATTCTGGTGTGACAAGCACAGTTCACAACTTTCTCTTACCAAGACTTAACCTTGGTAAGAGAAAGTTGTGTGCTGTGCGACCAGTCATACCAGATTTTTAATATATCTAATTGATTGAAATAATATTAAAAACATGATAAAATAAATTGACCATCATTAGTAGGGTAAGTTCTCTTGCGATCATGAAAGTCTTTAAGAGGGTCTTTTAAAAAAATATTTTAATTTTTTTTAGGGTAGGGGTACTTCCTTTGAAGAATCACGTGATTCTTCAAGAATCACGTGATTCTTCAAATATGAGTCTTCCCCCCTTAGACGCCCTTGATTACTTACTTAAAAAAAAAATACATTTAATGTTTGAATTGGGTCGATTATATGATTACTATATTAGTTTGTTTTATATAAACCAGGGGCGTATTTAAGGGGGGGGGCCGAGGGGGCCCGGGCCCCCCCCCCGAAATTTCCCAAACACATATACATATATAGGGATATACAGACATCAGCGCAACAAATTTTTCCGCAGGATGGACAACTTTGGTTCCGCAATAGAAAAAATGTTCCTTAAAAAATTTCGTGTGAAAAAAGTATAGTTTCTTAAAAAAAAAATTTTCCCCCTGATATAAACCATTAGTGAATATATATTTATAGCTAAATATTTTTCGAGATCTATTTATTTGAATAAGATAATATTATTCAAAATACCTCTATCTCAGCCAAAAACATCGGAGATGCAAAAAGGGGCGCCTCGCATTATTTTTGCCCAGCGTCGAGGTGAAATCAAAAAAATGCGCCTCGCTTTTCTGATTTATATAAAAGCGAGGAAATATTTTCACTTAAATAAAACCCCTACAGAATTTTATTTGTTTCATATATCCTCGCTTTTATATAAATCAGAAAAGCGAGGCGCATTTTTTTGATTTCACCTCGACGCTGGGCAAAAATAATGCGAGGCGCCCCTTTTTGCATCTCCGATGTTTTTGGCTGAGATTTCACTTCTTTTTGTGAAATATTACATTTAAATTTTATTTAATAATTTTTGTTTATTAAATATTAAGTTATCCCATGAATAGATCTTTTAATATGCATTCCAAACAGAAAAAAATTAATACATCGTTTGGTATCCATTCAAAACGATAAACATAGGATTTCACCAAATTTTATAAAATTTTAGGTTTTTTATTTTTGTTATGTTGGTAGAATGTAAATACATCGATTGGCATCCATTCGAAACGATAAACATAGGATTTCACCAAATTTTATAAAATTTTAGGTTTTTTATTTTTGTTATGTTGGTAGAATGTAAATACATCGTTTGGTATCCATTCAAAACGATAAACATAGGATTTCACCAAATTTTATAAAATTTTAGGTTTTTTATTTTTGTTATGTTGGTAGAATGTAAATACATCGATTGGTATCCATTCGAAACGATAAACATAGGATTTCACCAAATTTTATAAAATTTTAGGTTTTTTATTTTTGTTATGTTGGTAGAATGTAAATACATCGTTTGGTATCCATTCAAAACGATAAACATAGGATTTCACCAAATTTTATAAAATTTTAGGTTTTTTATTTTTGTTATGTTGGTAGAATGTAAATACATCGATTGGTATCCATTCGAAACGATAAACATAGGATTTCACCAAATTTTATAAAATTTTAGGTTTTTTATTTTTGTTATGTTGGTAGAATGTAAATACATCGTTTGGTATCCATTCAAAACGATAAACATAGGATTTCACCAAATTTTATAAAATTTTAGGTTTTTTATTTTTGTTATGTTGGTAGAATCGTAAATACATCGATTGGCATCCATTCGAAACGATAAACATAGGATTTCACCAAATTTTATAAAATTTTAGGTTTTTTATTTTTGTTATGTTGGTAGCACTTCTTATCACGTTAATCTATTATATTTCTATCTGAATGGATTTATCCTAAAAATTGTTATTCCATTAGGGATGAAAATTACTAATATTAATAGATATGTTCCTAGATGACGTCATCAGGGAGTAAAATAGTTAGAATTGACTTTTCGCCACGTTAAAGATAGGACAAATTTGAAATTTTGAATACCTCTCAAAAAGTCACTTTTGATCCAAAATGAAATTTTATATCAAAGGTATCGGGTTTTTGATAGTATCTATTTGTATTTTAAATTTCATCCAAATCGGTCCAACAGGGAAACCTGTAGCTTTGTCTAAAAATTTGAAAATTGAAGAAAAGAATGAAAAAAAAAAAGAAAAAAAAAAAAAAAAAAAGGAAAAATAAGAGACTAACTTTTGACCTTCCGAAATCGGCAAAATCTCAACTTTGAGCCTCTGCCATTCTTTTTGGGACTGGAATTTTTTTTTGAATTCGTGCTCAAAATAATCCTTATTTATTCTAGTTTAATATAAAAAAAATTTGGCTCCGATATCTTAAAACCTTTTTGAGATATTCGCCCAGAAAGAGAAAAGTTTCTCAAAAAATTTTTTCACGTCCCTATCTTTTATTAAGGATTTAAAATCATTCTTGATAATATAGTCTAGGGACGACTCGTCCATCTAAATGCAATGGGCCATTGGCATCTATTGGAATGTCAACTAAATGGTAGTATTAAGAGTTTCTTTGCTTTCTTTTGCTTTTCACATGCTCGGCGACGAGTCGCTCCCGCGACTCTTGATTCGGACTTAACTAGTCATAGATATATTTAACAAGACTGTGAGTGTTTTTTATTGATGAGGCCAAACATATATATTTTTTAAAAATATTTTTCAAAAATCATGCTCTCTATTAAAAATCGCCCATTCGGTTTTCTTTTTTATTCTCTCTCTTTCCCTTATTCGACAGGTGCTGCTATCTATTTATACAATTTAATATTTATCAATTCAAATAGCCGCCATGATATGAGTCAAATTAGCCGCGCGATATACTGTTGATTGTCAACAATCAGTTTTGTTGCTGACTTCCTTTACATTCAACACTGTATCAGTTTCTTAAAAGAATTCAAGTCGATTGTTAAGTCACGCGAGTGTTAATTTTAGTGCCGTTTTTTATTTTTATTTTCTTTCAATTTATATATTATTTATATTGTGTGAGAATAAATAAACGTTCAAAAAGTGCTTCAAATTATCGTTTGAATATTGAGAGAGAGGAAGGAATTAACATTACCGAAAATGAACAGGGTAAGATGAGCAACAGCAATTAATTAATTTGTCTTATTCTATTATCTATCACTGTTTAATAATTTTCATATTATATTATCTTCAATTTTTAGTTATTCGATTTCGTATTTCAATAAAATTTCCTCTCTTCCCTCGCACTTTAGACACACTTTACTTTACAAATATTCACATAGGATTTTCTAGTCTATATGCTTAAACCTAGGGGATGTGAACTCATTTTGCATCCAGTTTATATATAAACTATAAATTTATATTTGATATAAATTAGTATGACCTAATAACATTCATCATAATATTAACAATTAATGAAGAAGGTATTAAAAGAAGGAGTCAGCTAAGTTTATTTTATTTATTTTAATCCAGGTCTGGCGTTTCGGTCACATTTAGGACCATATTCAGATCCAAGTTATTGTCAACAATTAGGGTATAATCGTAATATAGCTGTTGTTTCGTACTTTTTAAAAAATGCTTAAAATAATTCAAAGATCTAATTGTATGACTATAACTTGACTCTGAAGATGGTACTAAATGTAACCGAAACGTTCTCCAGGCTTAAAACAATAAATGAAATAAACTTAGTTGCCTCGCTCTTTTAATACCCTCTTCATTAATTATTAATATTATGATAATAGGCCATACAAATTTATACCAAATATAAATTTATAGTTTATAACAATTTTTATCAAAACGAGTTCACATCGCTCTTTTAATTACCTTCTTTATACTATATCATCAGCTATATATTTTCTTCAAAAATAATAATTAGTAATTAAATTTCGAGGTGGAACTTAAGCCATATAAAAGTATTATGCATTTTATTAAATATTAATTAGTAAATAATAATAGTAAATAATAGTAAATATTTAGGAGCCATTGGGAAGATATATTTTTTTTGCAAATGACATATAATCAACTTAAATGATTGTTCATTCAAAAGCAAAATTTAAATTTAATATAGGCCTTCTACTGATTTAAACTGAACCAACGAGCAAGACGGATTATTAGACAGCTTACAAAAAAATATCTCCTTCCATTGGCATCGAAATATTCACAAAACCAATAAAACGCAAATCACTTTTATATGACTCAAGTTCCTCCTTGAAATTATCTATTTTGACTTTATTCATATTGCATAATAATTTAATATTGTCTAAATCGCGTCAGGCGTTGAATAGAGTACAGTAAAAGCAGAAGTAGGCCAAAAATCCTTCATTTTTATTTATTTTTTCATTTTTTCTTTAACGATAGGGAATTGGTGCCTCTAAATTTTCACATGGTTCTTGCTAGTCAAACCATTTTGTAGGCAGACTCACAATTGAGATTAGTCGTTGTATTAATTTTGTAGTTTACTTGTAATATATTCAGAAGGAATGAATGAATTTGAAATCAAATTTTTTTATATCTCAGGAAATTCTACCTGGTTTCCGCAAATTCTCAGTTTCGGTTACCATTTGTTTGACACAAAAGGTTGAATTTCCTGAGAAATAAAAAAATTTATTACAAATTCATTTATTCCAACTGAATATATTACAATTAAACATCAAAATTTATACAGTACAATCTTGTACATCATCAAATTAAATTAGTGGTTGGTCCAAAGTGTCAGATATAAAAGAATTTTAAGAGGGAAACTTTATTCTTTTTACCAGCAACTTCACTATTCAAATTAACAAATTTAATTCGATTTAGCTAAATAAGTACAAACAAAATATTGTGACTTTTTTTGAACTATTAATAGGACACTTAAAAAAATCGTCTTCTTTTTATATAAGCCTTTCGGCTTTAAATATGCCTACCGGAACCTACACACATACACATAACTGTTACACTTATGACTAAAATTATTTTTTTTACTAATTTTTGACTCTTTTGTCTTTTCCTTCTTGCCAGAAATGATAAACAAATACCAAGCATTTTCTATTGCTAACTTAAGCATTTCTTTTAAGGGTTTTGTATTTTTTTACTACTATTCAAAATATTTCGACCTTTTTTTTGTTGATATTTGGCCCTGATTTGACTCATCTTTCTCCAGTGGCGTACTGACGGGGGGCGGTAGGTCCCACGTCGCCAAAGGCCTTCGAATGTTAGACAATTATATTTGTTCCAAATAATTAAATACTTTTAATCGTGAAAATGCTCATCTAGTGACGTCCCAGGCCCCCAACTGTGCCAATACGCCACTGCTTTTCTCTCGTCAGTAAAGTAAGCAAATTCGATACCCTGCTCACTGTTTACGTAATACTAGAATGCCCCTCTAATAAATACTGTTATTTTTTAATACCTGCTTCTTTTCCTCAGAAATTATAGGCCTTCTTAAGTATTATCACTTAAGCAGATGCATTGTCCACCTTGATCAAATACTTTTTGTCTGATAATTAATACGTGTTATTTTTATTTCTATTAATTATTTTCTAAAATGTCTGAAACGGACATCTCTAATGAAAACACAGGTTAAAAGAGAATTCACTATATTTGCACTCTCCAATGACTTGAAAGCTCTTCGCAATTTCCAATCAGTCTGCAACTGTTTGGCTTGTAATGTGTAACCACCTCTTCTCAAATTGGATTTCATTCACTGATTCTGGTCCATTTCAGGACGCCACTTAACATGGGATTCGCTTCCCCCTCCATTAGACTATCCTCTTTTCCTGTGAGATTAGAAAAAAAAAAAAATGATCGTGTTATTCAACGTTAACGAGGAACGAATGAATGTGTCTCTCTCGTCTCCCTTTAATCTCTTCTGAAAGTATTGTTAAAATTTTAAATTCCTTAAATTATAACGAATTTATTTCTTTAACATTTAAATTTAATTAATTTAAAAATTTATATTTTTTTTCTAATTTAATGCTTGACGATTAATTTATTAATAAAAACACAAGAGTGTCTTGTATTTATTTTATTACTATCTATTGCTAGGCTAGTAACCATGGGCGTAACTAGGAAATTTTGCTAGGACCAGCCATCCTCCTGGGGTCCTGGAAGGCCCCATATTGACTCATTTTTTCTTGGGTCTGGGGGCTTTCTCGCCCCCCCCCCCCTCCCCCCGGGACCCCCTAGTTACGCCCGTGCTGATAACGACCGATTTTTTCCGTATTTATGCCCCCCTCTTGTCGAGTTGTTAAAGATAGTAACAAATGTCCATATTTATACCCTCAAAAGCCAAGGAGTGAGCTCGGATTCCAGTCAGTCCGATGAATATTTATTTAAATCAAGTTGGTATAAATAAATTGTACAGTGAAGGACAATATTATGTCCCACCCATGCCTTTTCCACTTGTGATTATTTCATTGTTTAAAAAAAAAAAATATATATATTTTTTAAAGGAAGCTTTCATGGTTCAAACCTAGAAAATTTCCAATAAAGATTTTATATTTTCTTTTATAAAAACAATGAAATAATCACTAGTAGAAAACGCATGGGTGGGACTTAATATTGACGTTCACTGTACCTTTGAATTATTTATATTATTAATATTAATACTTGATTCAAATTCGTACTTTAGAAGATATTTTAAATTTTCTTATAACTTTCTCTTACCTTACTAATTAAAGTTGTGTTCTGTCCTTGTCACATCAGATTTTTTTCTGTCGACATATATTTAAATTTCTCAATCAATGGAAGTTTTATTTGTCTATGGCCAAGTTAGTGTTGCTGCCAAAAATAAAATCTATATAATATACCATATATTGTTTTATTCAGCCACCACTAACTTGGCCATAGACAAATAAAACTTCCATTGATTGAGAAATTTAGATAAATAATTGTACAATCCCACATTCAGACATATATTTAGTTTCCGA
Source organism: Euborellia annulipes (assembly GCA_023213315.1). Taxonomy (NCBI): domain Eukaryota; kingdom Metazoa; phylum Arthropoda; class Insecta; order Dermaptera; family Anisolabididae; genus Euborellia; species Euborellia annulipes. The sequence goes on along the minus strand of JAKCPI010001598.1, from coordinate 162,582 downwards.
TAGTAGGCCATTAGTCATTAGATAGAATTCAAAAATGTAAAATTTATAAACTTGGGAAAATATAATCGTCTGGAGGAGGGCCGTCTAATTTACAAGAAGGTAAAGAAAAAAGACTTTAATCGGCCCAAAATTATTTATTTCCTATGTTAACATTTCGGGGACTATACGTCACCCATTCTCAGGACATTAAAATACAACAGAACAACAAAACTTTACATATTTAGACAAACTTAAATTACAAAATAGAAAAGAAAGAGAGAAAAACGGGAAAAGCACACTCACAAAGGTCGTATAAAACCGTTCGTGCCTCCTGCACTCATCAGTTAAATACAACAATCTAATTGTTTTCCCGTTTTCCTCTCTTTCTTTTTTATTTTGTATTTTAAGTTTATCTAAATATGTAAAGTTTTGTTGTGGTGTTGTTTTTTAAGGTCCTGAAGTGGGTGACGTATAGTCCCCGAAACTTTGACATAGGAAATAAATAATTTTGGGTCGAATAAAGTGGGTAAATATTTACATGGGCGTAGCCAGGGGGGAGGCCGTTGCCCCCCCCCCTGGCTTGTCCTAAAAATTAAAAAAAAAAAAAACAAAAAAATATATATTTTTCCCTTTGGGAATTTTTTTAACGCCCCAATCCACTATATTAATTTAATTTTTTTTTTATTTAAATTAAATAAATAATTAATAATCTATGTATATATTAATTGCAAACCCCCTCCCTCTCGCCTAACGAGGGGTTGCCCCCCTCCCTAACAAGATGTCTGGCTACGCCCATGAATATTTATATTTTGTTATCATGGCAACCATTTCTCCTAACTTTCCTATGAAGTGCAAGTGTGCTTCAAACAATTTTGAGGATGGAATGAGAATATACATTTTAAAGAGCATCTAAAATATAATTAATTTATGAATTTTAATCAAAATTGTTCGTCCAAATTTGAGAAAAAAAAAAAACTGAAAAAGTACAACAGTAAAGTACTAGTACTCTCTCACCGATTTTATTTAAAAGCTTATTTTCGCACCTCCGGGATGCACCCTTTATTTTTTGGCTTCTCCTGCTCCTTTTCCTGTTGTAAGCCATTGTTTTTAAAAATATCACAAATAAATTAATAATAAGCTTATAATTAATTTATATAAAACATGAAATTTAATGATGTTGATTCCTATTTATTTATCTATTTAAATAAAACCATGATAGCCTTTGTGGTTTGAATTATTATTATTATTGAGAAATTTTTATTTATAGACCACATTTTTGTACTTATTTATATTTTTAATAAATAATGAATAGAAAAATGTGATCTATAATTGAAAATTCCCCATAATAAACCATAATGGTGTTTGTCCAATTTATTTCTCGACCCAATAACAACTTTATTTTCAATATATTTTTTCTAATCATTTACACCCTTTTCTAGAAGCCCTGAAGGGTACTGAATGAATTTGTCATCAGTTTTGAACAATTAAATCTTTTTTTATAGAATTCTTCCAGGTGAATTAATAAAAAGATGAATTGGAAATGAAGAGAGTGAAAAAGAGAGGGTGAAATTCAATTTATTTGAATTGCCTTCTAATCTGTTAAATTAAATGATAAGAATTTTTTCAAGCAACTCTTGTGAAGAGTGAGAGAGAGAGAGAGAGAGAGAGAGGGGGTCTACATATTGGCTTTAGTATAATCGTGTTTGAAAATGTCAAGTGATGACGACTTAATTTCAAAAATCACTTGAAAAATAAACCACTTAGTCCTCCCGTCGTGTGACAAGATTTCACAAACAAAATTAACAAATCCATTACAGCACCCATAATTGCTTAACTCCTGGATTGGTTGCCTTCAGGGGGTGAGGTGATATTTTCCATTAAGGAGACGTTTTTTTTTCTCTCTCTCTCTCTCCCCTCTCATCCCATTTATTTACACCTCTTGGGGTAATTTTCAAGTCAAGAGATCATCTCATCCCGATTTGATAAAGAGAGAAGCAAACAATTAGAATAAACACGTGGGCTCTGTTTGTGGCCTGATTGAAAATCATCCCCTCATAATTATATTATCTTTTCTAATAAAAAAGATAATCTCAATTATAAAAAGGACTTGAATCTTCTTTCGTTCTTTCACTAATATTAAATGACAAAATATTTACTTTCTCTTACCTATATACAAGCCTATATATTAATATATAAAGAGAAAGTTATTCATGTCATAAATTCGATGTCGAGATTTCGTTCCCCTGAGTCTAAAAAAGTGGTTTTCGCGACATGGTCTGTCTGTGAACAAAATCTCAATAACAAAAAGAGCTAGGAAGTTGAAATTTTATATTTAAGCTAGGCACCCCCCCCTGGTACAGTGAGGGCCACAATTAAGTTCCCACCTGATAGATTTAACTTTAAGTATATGTAAATGGTGAAATAATTTTAAATGTGAAAAGGTAAAATAAAATCATCTGTACCAGATTTTACGTTTTACTTTTTCGTAAATTAAAATTATTTCACTATACACCATATACTACTATACTACATATACTTAAGGGCTGGGGGGGGGGGCTTAATTGTGGCGCTCACTGTACGTAACACGAATATTTTTAAACAATATCGGCGAAAAACTACAAGTACTTTACTGATGCTCTTTTTCAGTATTTTTTCGATTTTCTCAATAATCGCTTCAACTATTTTTATTAAAATTCAAAAATCAATTGTGCTTTTGTGGTTTGAAATATTATTATTTGGAGAATTTTTAATTATAGACGACATTACAGTATTTATATATTTTTAATAAATATTTAATACAAAAATGTGGTCTATAATTAAAAATTCTCCTAATAATAAAAAATCAATTATTTTTTAGATGCTCTTTAAAATGTATATTCTCATTTTGCCATTGAAATCTTCTGAAGACCACTTTACTCCTGTTCTCCATAGAAAAGATATGAGAAATGGTTGCCATGCTAACAAAATATAAATATTTTCCCATATTTATAAATTTTACCTCTTGAATTCTAATATATCGGTGGAAAACTAAATATGTGTCGACACAAAAAATCTGGTGTGACAAGCACAAAACACAATTTTCGATTACTGATGGTAAGAGAAAGTTGTGTGCTGTGCGACCAGTCACACCAGATTTTTTAAATTATTTTCTAATAATCTATATTCTTTCTTATTGAAATAATTTGGATCGTCGCCAATTATCTATTAGTACAGGCTCCCCCGAGAGAGAGAGAGAGAGAGAGGATGGCGTCTCTCTCTCTCTCACTCTCTCTCGCAGGCTCTATGGACTCGAGGTGCTAGGCCAAGCTCTGTCCAACCTGTAAGAAAAGCCTGTGCAAAGAGCTGGTAACCGAGTCTATATGCTTTGCCAATAGGACAAAATTGCTTTATATTAAATAGGAAGGTCAAAGAGAGTTCAGTTGAGTGGGGGCAGTGATAGTGAAAGCATCTTCCGTGTTAAAAATTTCAACCCTCATTTGGAACATGGCGTCGCGTGAGGCAGACGTGTCCAACCTGGGCTCCTGAGGAAAATTCGCGTTTCTCCTAAACTTTAACGACCTTTGAGGTAAATTTCATTTCTCCACGTACATTAATACTTGGTTTATTGTTTTAAATATTAGAATTATAAATGCCTCCATAAAAAATTATTATTTATTCTATATAAACGTGGGATTGTATGAAAATATATTCAAATGATGAGTGTGGGAGTATAACAAAATATTTTTATATCGAGATGGTCCGAAGCTTGTTTCTAGGCGACAAGTGCTTTTATTTTATTAAATATTTAAAGACAAATAATAAAAGTATAATTGATTTGGCACTCATTGCTTGACTATGTTGTAAGTCTCAGTTTGCAAGTCAGGACAAGTTTGTTGGATAGGTTATTAGGTAGGCCAAGGTAGCATAGATTAACATATGTATTACAAAAATGAGTATTGGCTATTTCATCAGAGTATAGAAATATTCTTGCAGTAAATATATCTTTTTTCATGCAATTGACTGACTTATTTCTGGCATTTTTTCATTTTAACTTAACTAGCTGCGTCCCCTCTCTTCTGTGGCGACCTAGTCAGGCAAATTTCGACTTCCTAGGCCATAGTTATATATTTACTTTCGATTTTTATTAGAGTGAGGATAATCAATTTATTTATATGCAGTGATGGATGACATTCAATCCACGGGATTGCAACTCAATTAAAAATTGTTTTATAAGATGTAATTATAATTTAAAATATAGTCTCTCCATGGGACAAATTAGTGAAAAATGACTAGCTGCGCTGCCCGCTTTCAGTGGGCTTCTCTCATTGATATTTAGTTTGTTTGTTTTTTTTTTAAAGAACCTCGCATAGAATAACTGGCAAGGGCTCGCTTGTGGCGGTTTCTTTTTTTAATCAGTGCCTCACTATTCACTTCACCTTTTACCTTTTCGTATACATCATAAAATCGTTAAAAAATTCGACCTCAAAATTTTGATAGTTCTTGTCTTCCCTGAGCTAAATTTTTGGAATTATTTATAAGAAATTAAAAATACTAGGTCATAAGTTTTAATGATTATTAAAAAATGAAATTCCCAACACTGACACTCTTTACAAGTGATTTCACACAAGAATGACAAAGTGTTAAAAATGTTAATTTTTTATAAATCATTGAAACTTATGACCTAGTGTTTTTAATTTTTTTTTAAATACTTTATACCAGCCTTTCCCAAACTTTTTTGACAGCGGCTCGATATAAGATTTTAAAATATTTCGCGACCCACTTATATTTATATTTTGTTACTATGGCAACCATTTCTCTTTAACTTTCCTATGAAGCCTAAGAGTAATGTGTGTTTCAAACAATTTTGAGGGCAAATATACATTTGTACTAGTATCTAAAAATTCAATTGACGGAAACTAATTAAATGCCGACACAAAAAATCTGGTGTGACAAACACAAAACTTTTAATCACTGAAAGCAAGGGAAAGTTGTATGTTGTGCGACCAATCACACCAGATTTTGTTATAAGCTTTTCCTACTCGTGTTTCCCACAAAGAGTAATTTCGATATTTATTGTACGCATGTCTGAATATAAACGGAAATTATGATTATTTCACAAATACACATGTGAAATAAATACATTAGAAAGGGTTTTATTTGGCGAAACCTTCCTCTGTCCTATTCGTCGTTTTCTTTTGATTCGATTACACCTAAAAGGGAAAAAGAAGGAGGCGGCACCTGTGAGTGAGCCTTTTGTCATTTCTAAGGGTTGCTTTTTGATGACGACGAGACGAAAAAGAGGTCGGGAGTGACGACGTCTTCGTCTCTTTTACAAATAAGCCCCTCCACGATTCTAAATGGTTAATGGCAAAAGGTGAATGTGTAATTAATAATAAAAGAGTTACGACGATTGAAAATCACACGGAATTAATTAAATTCAAACCTTGTAAAGATCACTCGGCAACATTTAATTAATATTCAAACTGACAATAATAAAAACACGTGTCTAGAGTGAGATTAGATTTTTTATTTTAATGAATTTATAGAGAAAGCTTTGGAGTTCATATCAATTATATTTCGAATATACTGTATATATTAATATACATGTATAAGGTAAATAAATAATTTACCAATACAAAAGAACATAATACACTCAACAGCGAAAAAACAACTGAATGCATATTTGCAAATTGTGTATATTTTTCTTGTTATATATGAAAATAGTAAAATAAAAAAAGTTAAAAACACTATACTATTGCGGGTTGCCTTCTTTCAAGGAGTCGTCTGGGTTTTAAATAATAGATGTGAAGATTTTTAAGTTTCTTTATTGTAAAAATGATTAAATCATCGTCCGATATTAATGAAATCGAGAGAGAGAATCCTCCCCAGTTAGTGGGGGATGAACTTTTATAAGATTTTTCTAGTTCCTAATCCCTCATTCCCCTGGGAAGAGTGATGCACATGCGAAGATTCCAGACTCTAGATTTGCACTTTTCTGTGGGAATGTGTTTCTTGATCTAGCCAGATGTTTTTTTTTTCTTTGCCTTAAATCCCGCGATGCGGGGTCGGCAGTTCATGGGTTTTTGCGACCGGGAAGGAAAAGAACAGGCCGGCTCGTCGTCTAACGCTTGTCGAAAATATAGAAAGGAAGAGACTTATATGCAAAGAACAGAAGTACTGCCAGTCCCAGTTAGGGCAGCTCGTGGTCGCCTTCCACTTATCTACAAGATGTGGGCCCCTGAGCTAGATCTAGCCAGATATCAAATTTCGTTTTTCGACTCCTTTAAAATATAATTTTGGTTTTCAAATTTTGTATCTCTCTCTATCTCCCTTTTTGACTTTTTTTCTTATAAAAACACTCACACTCACATTCAACCTCACAGGCACACAGTCTTTTCGGCAACTTAGGCCATTTAAGACTTTGTTAATTATTAATATATCTATTGGGGGTCCAGGCATTTCTATTTGAGCCATTTGGCATCCAAATGGCCTTTTTGACTTTAACATTTTTGATTCAGCCTACATTAAAATCTTATACTATTAAACGAACAATGTACAGTGAGCGCCACAATTATGTCCCCACCTGGTAGCTTTAGCCCTAAGTATATGGTATAATATATGGTAAATGGTAAAATAATTTTAAATTTGAAAAAGCAAAATGAAATTATCTGTACCGGATTTTACGTTTTACCTTTTCGGTCATTAAAATTATTTCACTATACATCATATACTAAACCATATAATTAAGGTTAAAGCTATCAGGTGGGGACTTAATTGTGGCGCTCACTGTAAGTTTGTTTACCAGGTATATGTTAGCAGATCAGTTCTCGAAAACGGCTCTAACGATTTTTTTAAATTTTAAATAAATAGGCCTACTATTTTCGGTTCCATTATGAAATTGCGCTAGGTGTCTTTGGGTAAATTTAAGTCCTAGTACTTTACTGATGTACTTTTTTTCCTCTTTTCTCGAAATTCCCTTTAACAATTTCTTTCAAATTTTAAATAGACCTATATACTATTTCGGGTCTATAAAAAAAACAAATTGCATTGGCTCTTTGGAAAACTTCGAGTAGGCCCCTACTAGAACTTTACTGATGATCTCTTTAGTTTTTTTGATTTTCTCAAATTCCCTTTAACAAGCGGTATACAAAACAAACTTCGTTTGATCTCGTCTTTGGGAAACCTCGAGTACTAGTACTTTACTGATGTACATTTTTAGCTATTTCCAAAAGTTATTTTCTCAAAAATTCGCTCTGATTTATTTCAAAATTTAAATATAGTCTATATCTACTATTTCCGGTACCAATATGAAATTAAACTAGATCTTGTCTTTGTGAGACTTCGAGTAATTTTATACAATTTTTGTAGTTCAATAACTGAAAATGGCCAAATAAATTCAGTCCGAAACGTCTCATTCTGGGAGTTTTATTGAACCTCGAGCATTCCACTTTGGCTGATATCTTCTTAAGAGTTTTTGGTCCTATTATTGTATTTTTCTAAACCATATCCAAGTAGTGAAAAATTAAATTTATTTAGAAAAAAATTTCGGTCTTTGCTTTCATTTTAGGCTAATATAAAATATTTCTATAACTGTATTAGAATATTTTTCACATTCTTGAATTTATTTTTTTTTACACCATAAAAAATTCCCACACAAGAAAAATTATAAGTTGGAAGTTTAGCGTCTATTTATGAAAGGATTTAGGGCAAACAAAAAAAACTATTATCCGATCAAATAAAAGGACTTGATTTATCTTTTTCAAAAAGAATAAACAAATTCTTTATCTTTTTAAACGTTTTTCCTTTTATTCAAATATAATCTGCCGATTGTCAATTTATTCTCTGTTTTTATCTATTGATAAACAAAATGGAAATCTCTCCCCTTTTTTCACCTTAACGTGATCACCATTTAAGTATTAAAATACAAATCCATTTATTTTCTTGAAAATCTAAATTGGTTTTTGGGAAAACTCAAAAGAAAAAGAGTTTGGAGGTGGGATAATTTAAATACTCAAAATTGAATTGCAACCAACAGGAAGAGAAGAAAAATAAGAAGGATGATGATGATGAAGATGATAAACACGAAACGAGATAATATAAAAAAAAAAATAAATAAATAAATAAAGGCGAGATTTAATTACTAAAATTTAAAAGCATTCTAGCGCAAGTTATTGAGTTGGCTTATATTTCCTCTTTCAATTAGAGGGTCTCTACCCCTATCCCCCCGTTTTAATTACAGTTCCCTCTCTTAAACCACCCCCGCCTCTTCACTGTGTGATCTATTTACTCAAAACCCCTCATTTTGTCGCAAATATAAACTATTAAAAAAAAAAAAAAGGGTTGGGGGGGTGTTTGATGAGAAGGGGAGGGCAGCCAGCAAAAAAATAAATAACTTTATGAGATACAAAAAAAATCTGGTGTGACTGGTCGCACAGCACACAACTTTCTCTTACCTTCGGTAATCTAAAGTTGTGTTCTGTGCTTATTACACCAGATTTTTTGTGTCGTCGTATATTTAGTTTCCGACAGAACGGTACATTTGAATTCAAGATGTAAAATTTATAAAAGGAAAAATATTTATATTTTGTTTCCATGGCAACTATTTCTCCTATCTTTTCTATGGAGTACAAGAGTAAGGTGGGCTTCAGAAGATTTCAATGGCAAAATGAGAATATTTGATACATTTTAAAGAGCATCTAAAAAATAATTGATTTTTGAATTTTAATCAAATCGTTTGAGCCAATTTTGAGAAAATCCAAAAAAACTGAAAAATTACATCAGTAAAGTACTAGTACTTTTTGGCCGATTTTAATTAAAACCTTGTTTTCACGCCTAAGGGGGTGTCTAGGGTGTCTGACTAAAATATAAAATAAACAATAGGTATCAGGAGCAGGCAGCCAGGATATCAGTCTCCACTAAATAAAACTCTCTGTTGAGGAAACAGTTTCGGTTTTAATGAAATATCGCCATCTTCAGTCCCATAATCGAGAGTATAAACTCAAATGACAGAGCATTGAGTCATATTGCGGAGTTGTCAGTTGGTGTGTATAATTATACATAAATTGTTTGTACAAAATACAATACAATGCTTATCAGTCTATTTACGATGCGTCAAGTTAAAGTGACAAAATTAAGAACAACGTTGTTAACAAAATTGGTTCGTGGAGACTGATATCCTGGCTGCCTGCTCCTGTTACCTATTGTTTCAATACAACAGCTACTTTAACTCTTCAATTAAATATAAAATTTCAACCTCCTAGCTCAATTCCTTTAATATAAATTGAACTCACTCACACACATCCTGTTGCAAAGCCACTTTTTTGGATTCAGGGGACCTCAAAACGTGAATATCCATCAAAATCTCGGCATCAAATTTTTGACATGAATCCAATACTTTTTCTCTATATATATATTTCATATATACATAGTTAAGAGAAAGTAAAAATTAATAGGTTGGAATCGAAAAAAAAAAAAAAATTAACTGAAAAAGTAATGTACTAGTACTCTTTGGCCGATTTTGATTAAAAGCTTAGGTATGTAACTTAAATATAAAATTTCGGCCTCATAGCTCAATTCCCTCGGGCTTAAAATTGAACACAGACACACAGGCAGACAGACAGATCATGCCGCAAAAACCACTTTTTTGGATTCAGGGGTCCTCAAAACGTGTATATCCATCAAAATCTCGACATCAAATTTTTGACATTATTCAATACTTTCTCTCTAAATATATTAACATATATAGAGGTAAGAGAAAGTAAAAATTTTTTTCACATATAATCTATCTGAGATATAAGGAAAGTTCTGTGAAGCTAACAACTTAATAAATTATTTATAAAATTATAATAAATATAAATTAAAGTCTCAAGAGTTTCAAAATTTTTTTTTGAATCTATTATGGAAACCAAATAATTGATTAAAAAAAAATTAATTAAAAAAAATCAAATTTAATTTATCCCCATGCAAAATATCTTTCAAACGCTAGTTTAATCTATATAAGCACATATGCAGAAATAAATCCGTGGTAATTATTGTTCTACGCCTGAGGCTGTGTTGCAACGCCAACTCTCATCAACTGATTATATATTAATATTTAGCAGATAGGGATGGGGCCAAGATAACAAACTCTATTGGTTTATTAAGAGCGGGTTTATCTGAAGAAGGGTTGTCCCCGGGCCATTACCTTCCATTCGCCTTCTCTCCGATAGTTAACGATGTAATTATCAGCGCCATCTTAACGGGGTCGTATCTCGGTGTCGTCACAAAGTCCCATTATGCGCCGCCACCTGGCGTTAATTCGATTTAATTTAGATTCAGCGCTACGTCCTCCCACCCCCAGGCCATATAAACACACCACGCCCATAATAATAATAATAATCATCATCATGATAACAAAAGAGACTTTATACTAAACCTATGTTTTTAAATGTAGCCGAAATTTCATCTAACAAAAAAAAAAGATTGTTTATTTTAGACGCTTTAGCTGATTCTTACCTACATATCAATATTTTTATATAATATTACAAAATGTTTTCGACTAGACATCTATCACACACATTAATATTAATTAAATATAATGATAATTTGTCACAAGTATCAGTCGGTCATCTGAATCAGACAATTTTTACTTCAGAAAATTTCTTATTACTTTCTCTTACCTATTAGTCAGGGAGCCCATTTTTACAAGTTATTACTATCAAGCTAATTTTCCGTGAGTAGCTTTATTTTGATGAAACGACCAATTTCTCCTCTTCCAACAATTCTTGATTGTGGTAGCTAACAGGACTAGCAAGGATATAATATTTCAATTTGACATTCTCAAAAATTTATTATTATTTATGGGTTTTTTAATTAAATCTTAAGAAAATTATTAACAATAAATAATAATAAAAAATATTTGTCCTACAAAATATATACAGTAGTTTGATCAGAGTCTTCCACTTCGAAAATGTACATATTGGCGCTTGGTTCCTTCATGCATAATATCGATCATATTATCTATGAAAACTCTATTACTTTCTCTTACCTCTATATATATGTTAATATAAATAGAGAGAAAGTATTGGATTCATGTCAAAAGTTCAATGTCGAGATTTTGATGGATATACAAGTTTTGAGGTCCCATGAATCCAAAAAAGTGGTTTTCGCGACATGGTCTGTCCGCTCTCTGTGTGTGTGTGTGTGTTGTCTGTGTGTCTGTCTGTGAACAAAATATCTCAAGAACAAAAGAGCTAGGAGGTTGAAATTTTATATTCAAGTTAGGCACCCCCAAGGGACGTGACCCGAAGCTTTAGAACAAAATCGACCAAAGAGTACTAGTACTTTACTGATGCAATTTTTCAGTTTTTTTTTTCGATTTTCTCTAAATTCGCTCCAACGTTTTTTTTTTTTTTTAAATTAAAAAGTCAATTATTTTTTAGATTCTCTTTAAAATGTATATTCTCATTTTGTCATTGAAATCTTCTGAAGACCACTTTACTCTTGTACTTCATAGAAAAGATAGGAGAAATGATTGGCATGGTAACAAAATATAAATATTTTCCCATGTTTATACAAGTTTACAAGCACAGAACACAACTTTCGATTACCGAAGGTAAGAGAAAGTTGTGTGCTGTGCGCCAGTCACACCAGATTTTTTTTATATGATTATTTAAACAATTCACTCTGAAGGCATGAAGATAGCAGCCGAAACGTTTCAATAAAGAGTCTTTATAATTATTTTTAAATAGAGGCTCAATTTTTGACTGCATCCTCATTCTCTTCAAACAACACCACGATCTCCTATTCAGTTCTTTTATGATTAAAATAATTTAGTTTAAATTTCCCCCCCTTATTCGCCACTGCTACCAGTATTTATATTTAATATTAAAATAGAAGAAAGTTGTGCTGTTTAATAATCACAATATTTTTTTTTGTTTTTTGCAGAATTCTGAGGAAGGAGGCCATAGTCTGATCACTCAGGCTCATCTCGAAGCTGCTCTTCGGGACACAAGGCCTTCCCTCACCTCACAAGATAGGGCCAGATACAAGAGAATGTAAGTAGTATATATCTCTCACTTAATACAAAGTTGAGCTGTTTTAAGCAAATAAATAAATAAATAACTCTCTCTTTCAGCTATGATTCGTTCCAAAAGACTCGTACCGGCACGAAGGGAGACGAAATGGTTATTCCAGCGCAGAGGGTCACCCTGGCTTGATCTCCTCTCTCGGTGAGTTCATAAGTTTCACTTTTTCTCTTTAACACAGCAACACTTTCTCCATTCACACAGAACTCACTCAATTTTTTTTATGAAACCCAAAGGGATGATTATTAATTTTTTTATTGATTTAGAAAGGAAGAATTTTTTTAAATAAATGAACTTATAGCTCCTTAAATTTGATAACCAAGCAATTTTCTCGAGAGGTTTAAATAGGCTTTCGATATTAGCATTTAATAAAATATATTTTATTTACAAATGCTTATATTTACACCTCCTTAACTAAATCTTGGTAACTGTTATTATCAAACTATTTTATTTTCAATGATTTTTCTGACAAACCAAAGCCGCCGAGAGTTCCCTGACTATTTAAATAAACATATTTTAATTGAATACTAAACACGCTGAAAACTATGTCCGTTATCTTCAAAATGGTATCGTCGTGAATTAGTTTTCACTATATTTATTGCTTACAATTGGTCAAACATTTTAATTGTTTGTTACAATTAAATTGATCAAACATTTTAATGTCGTGCCCAAAAGTTGTTTGGGGGAACGTTGTTAGGTGAGTTGACAAACACTTGCTAGTGGCTAAAATTGGTAGTTGAGCTACCATTGCTTTTACACGATTTTATTTAACAATCAACAAATTTCCTAACATTAATAACAATTAATATTAGGCTTATTATGGGAGTTTTTAATTTTAGATAATATTTTGTATTAATTATTTATTAAAAATATAAATACTGTACAACTTTTCGACTGCTTATTCTGCAGTCGTATTCAAGTACTGTGGACTGGCTCCGACTCAAGTGAACTACCGATCCATCCTTGTTAAGGTTTTGGCCAGGTTTATCGGGATGGCTAATGTGACGTTTATTCCTGGCCTCGTGGCTTGCTCAAATTTTTGATAATTGTTATTTTTTTTTTTGTTGGGGGGGTTTTTTTTTTTTTTTTTTTTTTTGTTTTGTTTTATTTGTTGTTATTGTATTTGAATTTGTATCGTGTTTGTTGGACCTAATCACCGAGGACTTGTGCCTCTAAGCAAGTCGTAATAAATTTATTTATTCATTTATTTATTCACCCTCTAAGGGACACCTACTTGCATTTTATATGCATTGAGCGCTAGGTGTCCCTTAGAGGTTAGTTCGCTTGAGTCTGAGCCAGTCCACAATACTTGAAAACGACTGCAGAATAAGCAGTCGAAATGTTGTACAGTATTTATATTTTTAATAAATAATTAATAAACAAATGTAGTCTATAATTAAAAACTCTCATAATAATAATAATACAAACCACAAAAGCTTTAATAAATAATTAATATTTATACAAACATTTTTTTTTTTTCACTTTAAAAAATTTTTTTTTCTACCTATCTAGTATATTATTTCATGCATTTTTTTTAAAGACGATTGTATATTTTTAATAGTAGAGTGTTGAAAGTAGCAGACAGCTAAATGTAGAAGCGAGTGAATTAAACTATTAAATAATTCATAATTTGGAATTTCATTTACATATGGACTTTCCCATTTGGCTTTCTGCTCTTATTATCTCTCTATTGTTATAAAAATATAAAAAATTTTCGACTAAAAAAACTATTAATAAGGTATGTTTGTTTCGATTGCCATTGTCTAATTTACACATTTTGCACCTCATTCTGTTCGTTTCATTTTTTGCACGCTAACTGCACACTAGAAAAACTTGCAAAATTTACCTTTTGACAAAAATAGCATGGAAAATGAAACGAACAAACCTCTAGTTTGACGTTAGCCAGTATTATAGGTGATTATTGACGCATAAGTTTCGTTTCTAATATTTCAAATCTTTCTCTTTTCATTGTCAGTTTCCTTTGGTGTTTGATTTAGGACTTTTTGTTGATTATCTGTCTTGCTATTAACAAGCTGTTTTGGTTATTGTTTTCTCAAAGGTTGTGGAATGAGATTAAAATCAGACGATTACTTTACATGCTGTTCCTATTTTATGGTCTACACTCATATTTTTCTTCTCGTGTATCGATTAGTACGCTCTTTCTTAATTTCAATAAGAATTCCTCAATTTTAAGAAATTTTAGGGAATTTATAATATTAAAAAAAAATCGGCAATAATCTTCTTCACTCTTAACCCCTTTTCCTTCTCTTGAACATCAAAATGCTTTTGCAAAATAACAAGCATACTTTTGAAACACTTGTTGTTGTTTGATATAAAAGTTTCTCTAAATTTCCATGCATTTATATAACATTTGAATAATCTGTTAAAGAAGTCAAGCGGAAACACTTGTGTATAATAAATGAACGCCATTTTGGTTAATTTTCGAGATGAAAAGTTTCTATGCTTAGATGAGGAAATATTATCATCCATCTTCTTCTTCTTGTTCTTCTTCCTCTTCTTCTTAATTAACTTAATACGTAATCTAGAGAGATAGACATTCCGTTGAACAAAGTTTTAAAAACATGAGATCTTATATCTAATGATTTCAAAACTTATGTAATTTTATATTATTAAAAAAAAAAAGAAGAAAAAGTCGAGATAAGGAACGAATGGGGTTCCTCTTTTCTTTTAAGACATCCTCCCGACTCAACTTAAAATTAATTTGCGATTTAAATAATCTTAAATACACTTGGTAGGCCATATGAGATAGTGGACTTTAGGGCCTTCAACAATTTACAAGTTGTCTAATCATATTTGTGTTCTAAAATCCTAGAATATAACTACAGTGTAATAAATTTAATATTTTGCTGAAAAGGCATGTTTGTTAAGTAGTAGGGTCTCGCGAAATTGTCTGTCTGTCTGTGAATAAAATATCTCAAGACGAAAAGAGCTAGGAGGCTGAAATTTGATATTTAAGTTAGGTACTCCCTGTCATGAAACTTTTGAACAAAAATGGCCATAGAGTAGGCCTACCAGTAGTTTACTGATGTACTGTGAATTTTCAGTTTTTTCGATTTTCTCAAAATTAAATTAAAATTCATAAATCAATTATTTTTTAGATGCTCTTTCCTAAAATGTATATACTCATTTTGCTATAAAAATTGTTTGAAGCACACCTTTACTCTTGTATATTATAGAGAAGATAGGAGAAATAGTTGCCATGGTAACAAAATTTAATATTTTTCTATTATAAATTTTACTCAGGATTCGCTGGGACTTTGCAGCCAAGAGATTAAATAAAAGATTTTTTTTATTTATCTCTTGGCGCAAATCCAGAGTAATCCACAGCCATAAAACATTAATTTATAAATTTTACATCTTTTTTTACTTTCTCTTACCTCTATATATGTTAATATATATAGAGAGAAAGAAAGTATTGGATTCATGTCAAAAATTCGATGTCGAGATTTTGCTGGATATATATTATACTGGATTTTGAGGTCCCCTGAATCAAAAAAAAGTAAAAAGTGGTTTTCGCGACATGGTCTGTCTGTGTGTGAACAAAATATCTCAAGAACAAAAAGAGCTTTGAGGTTAAAATTTTATATTTAAGTTAAGCACCCCCCTCCCCCTAGCACGTGACACGAAGCTTTTGAACAAAATTGATCAAAGAATACTAGTACTTTATTGATGCATTTTTTCAGTTTTTTTCGATTTTCTCAAAATTCGCTCCGACGATTTTATTCAAAAATCAATTATTCTTTAATCAATTATTCTTTAGATGCTCTTTAAAATGTATATTCTCATTTTGCCATTGAAATTTTCTGAACACGACTTTTCTCTTGTACTTCATAAGAAATACTTATAAATTTTACATCATGAAATTCGAATGTACCGTAACTTAATGTCGGAAACTAAATATACGACGACACAAAAAATCTGGTGGGACAAGCACAGAACACAACTTTCGTTTACTGAACTACAGAGGCCATTTAGGGGTGTTTATTTTTTAATATATTTTTAAAATATCCAATGCTACCGGGGAACGTTCCACACGCTGATTGCTCAGGGGTCACCAATCCCGATCTTTCGCCTGGAATAATAAATGGTCATTTAGATTCCAACAAACACGAGTTAATTTAAGACTCTGTCATGCACTTGGAAGACATTTCTATTTCATTTTATTTAAAAATAATCTCAATTTAGTAAAGTAAATTGACGTGGGTTGTAAAAAATAAAATTTTTTCCCATATGTGGAGACTTCTTCAAAAGACAGGAGCTACCTCAACTTAAAATACCTGTTCATAATATTAATTCATATCTCAAAGTAAATCGTCAAGTTTTCTAATTCTTTCTTGAAGGGCGTCTAATTGAATTTATAAACTAAATGTATGTTTATGTGAGGCGCAATGAAAGGGCAATTTAAAATGTTAAAAGGGTGTATTTTGATTTGAATAGAGGCTTTGATGATTCTGCCCAGCCGCCAAGTTGCCTCACCTTATTTAACCAAATTGTTATACTCTCCCTTTCTCTCTCTCACTCATGCTCTTTCATGAATATGCACGACCACCAGCATCCCCACATTTGCACCAGTCATTTTCTTTGCCCTGCCAAAATATATATTATCATTTGACCAATTGAATGATCCTTTATTTGAGAAATTCATTTGATAAAGAAAATTAAATTCCTTTTATTAAACAAAAGAAATATTTTTGATAATAATGCAACGGTAGTCAAATTTGTAAAACCCAAGTAGCCCTGATAGGCATTAGTTTCAAGTTACAATGTTGCAGCTTGCATCTCATTTTGTTTGTTGTGTGTTGCTGCAGGAGAACTAAAGGGCTTCAAGACCTTGTGGCTAGGGCTTTACTGTTTAGAGTATTTTCTTTTATTTGCATCATAATCCCTAGTAAGGGTGTTATATTGAAAGAAATTTCAATATATTGAAACTCGGATCAATATGCACCCCTCTGGCACGTGACACGAAGGTTTTGATCAAAATCGGCCAACGAGTACTAGTACTTTACTGATGTACTTTTACAGTTTTTTTTTAATTTTCTCAAAATTCGCTTTAACGATTTTGATTAAAATTCACAAATCAATTCTTTTTTAGATGCTCTTTAAATTGTATATTCTCATTTTGCTCTTAAAATTGTTTGAAGACCACTTTACTCTTGTACTTTATAGGAAAGATAGGAGAAATGGTTGCCATGATAAAAAATATACTATTAAATATTTTTCCATGTTTATAAATTTTATATCTTTAATTCAAATGTACCGTACTGTCATGGTCGGAACTACGAGATTTTTTAGGAAGGGCAAAATTTAATTTGCCGCCCCCTCAAATTTTTCTATACAAAATTCATATCATTTTACCATTTTTTTAGTAAATCTTTCTTTAATTGCACCCACTGCCCCCCCCCCTCCCTAGATCCGGCCCTGCGTACTGCCGGAAACCAGATTTTTTTATTCATGTTAATTATTATTTTGAATCTTTTAAATTTCTATCTTAATATATAAACTGATAAGCGATATGAAATAGTATGAAATATTGGAACGATTATATTAGCATGTATTTAGTGCCGAATTTACGGAAAAGCTTCTCAAGCCTTATAGTCCAAGAGCTGGTGACTAAAGTGGGCAAGAGTTTTCTGAAGGCTAATATTTTCAGAATAGGTTGCATTTTAGTGATGGAAAGATATTCTAGAGTAAACACTTCCACTAGCTGAGCCTTTGGCGGGAATAAACCGCTAAAGTTGCAGGAAGATGGTTTTTCGCAAATATCTCGAAAACTATGCAGCTTTCCGAAAAAATTCATCTATACAAAAATATTCGAAATTAAATTACAAACAAAAATGGTCTAGTACCTAATCCCGCTAGAGTGAACGGTTCGGAAGATTTAGAGGGGTAAAAATTATAATTCATTTGAAAGGAGACACTGAGATAGAGAAATATTTACCAGTATATCTTGTTACCATGACAAACAACCATTATATGAATTACAAATTTCACACCTCTAAATCTCCCGAACAGTTCACTTTAGCATGATTATGTACTAGACCATTTTTGCTTGTAATTTAATTTTGATTATTTTTGATAGATGAATTTTTCCTGAAAACCTCATAGTTTTCGAAATATTTGCCAAAAACCATTTTCCCACAACTTTACCGGCTTATTCCCGCCAAAGGTCCGTTTCCCGGTACTGGATGTGCCGACTCTAGAGTATCTTTCCATCACTAACATGCAACCTATTCTGAAAATATTAGCCTTCAGATAACTCTTGCCCATTTTTGTTGTCAGCTCTCCGACTATTAGATTAGGACTCCCACTTACACGGGATCCCCAAAAAAGGGCATAATCAAAATTCCGATTCTATTAAATTTTATAATAGTAAAAATTTTTTTTGTTTTGATTAAAAAATTTAACTATTTCCACGCTACTAGTGGTAAATATTCAAGATATTAAAAATATCTAAGATTTATGCATTACTTTAATAATATCATAAAATTTTTTTTCTTATTTATAATCTCTGTAACATCAAATGAAACACGCTGTTATTGCTATCCCCTTTCATCGAAATGGCACACACTGTATATCACTTAATAATAAGGTGCCTCTCTGGTCTGATACATAAAAAGAGAGAGAGAGAGAGAGAGAGGGTTAAAAATGGAATTTTTTCTAAGAGGTCATTCGATCTCACCCTTATTTCCCTTTTAGTTGTGGTCATATACTATATATCGATGCGAAATGTTTTTTTCCTTTTCCTATCTCTGGGTAATATCTTAGAGATGGAAATACATTCTTCGTAGGGTCGTTTTGCATCCAGGCGAGACAGACGGACAGACAGACAGACAAAATGGCAATAAAACTCACCACAGAGGGAGCATTTAAGTATAAAAGATTGCATCGCATCGTCGAATATAGAAACACAATCTCTTTTTATTATATACCTCTACTTTGTACACACCGGGGAGGAAAATTGATAAAATAAGATTTTAATAAATGGCTGTCTACTGCTGCGTGGGTGGACAATTTTGCAAATGTGTTTACATATAGGTGTGTGTTTAAAACTAAAAATATGGTATGTTTGGTCATACAGCACAACTTTAAAGTTGTGTTCTGTGCTTGTCACACCAGATTTTTTGTCGACATATATTTAATTTCCGGTATATTTTTTACTTTCTCTTACCTCTATATATGTTAATATATAGAGAGAGAAAGTACGGTATTGGTCATGTCAAAAATTCTATGTCAATATTTTGATGGATCCTCTCGTTTTGAGGCACCCTGAGTCCAAAAAAGTGGTTTTCGCGACATTGTCTGTCTGTGTTTGTGTGTGTCCTGTGTGTTCAATTTAAAAATATATACAAATAAAATGGGGGGGGGTTTCCCCCCCCCTTCTGGGGGGGGCGGGGGCGCCCCCGCCCCCCGCCACCCCAACCGATTGGGTTGGTTTTTTTTTTGTTCCGGCCCCCCCCCCCTAAAAAAACAAAAAATTCATTAAGTGAATTTGTAATTATAGATCTCTTATTTGTTTTATATTATATATAAAAAATATAGATACTGTACAACGTTTCGACTGCTTATTCTGCAGACATTATCAAGTACTGTGCACTTGTTCTGACTCAAGTGAAACTAACCGTCACGACCGTTACGTGCCTTTTTATATACAACGACGTCACCGCCATCTGCAGTCATTTCTATGAAGTTAGATACAAATTTTCCCGCCATTTTCACTCATTCCCATGAAGTTAGTCCCAATCATCAACAAGTGTTTACACAAAAAGCATGATGTTACAATAAGTTTTTTGAATTTGATTTTAACACAGATGGTATAAAATATTATTATGTAAACACTTGCTTTGATGATTGTGACTAACTTCATGGGAATGAGTGAAAATAACAGAAAAATTTGTAACTTCATAGGATGCCTGCAGATGACGCTGACGTCGTTGTATATAAAAAGGCACGTAACTAACGGTTAGTTTCACTTGAGTCTGAGCAAGCGCACAGTACTTAATAACAGCTACAGAATAAACAGTTGAAACGTTGTACGAGTATTTATACTTTTAATAAATAATTAATACAAAAATATGGTCTATAATTAAAAATTCCCCTAATAAGCTTACTAATAGTTCAAAACTACAAAAGCTTTAATAAACAACCAATAGACTTTTTTAAAGCTATTTGTCTAGGATATCGGTAGCCCTCGAAAGCGGTAAATCCTGGTTCGAGTCCATGGTGCGCAATATGCCCAATCAAACCACAAATACATCACGCAAAATATATTTTATCTTATTATTAGAGTTGTTTTTATCCTTGAAAAGAAATAATATAAAAAAAAGGGATTTTTTTTAAATGAAAATTTGTTATAATTAACACGCTATTGAAGATACATCTATATATCTCCCTTCTAATCCAAAACCACACCACTTTGCATATTTAATTTATTCCTAAAAAATAGAGAAAAAAAAGTTGTTGTTGTTGTTGTTGTTGATGTTTTGGGGACAATATTTATTTTTCTAAATTAGTCCTTATTCAGAAGAAAAAAAATACACACGCCTCAGCAATGAGGCTCTTGATTGTCATTCAAGTAAATCAAAAAAAAAAAAAAAAAATGAAGAGGAAGAAGTAGAAGAAGAAAAAGAAAGGAGTGTGGGGAAAAATATAAACGAGAACATATTCCGTATTTTTATCTTGCCCAATAGAATTACCACAGGCAAAAAAAAGAAGAAAAAAAAAGTGCTAACTTTATTTTGTACCCTCTCTTCTCTCGCGGATGGTGTAATTTTGTTAGAGTTGAGGGGTGGGGGTGGGGTGGGGGAAGGGGGCGTATACCACCCCATCTCTTTTTCAGATCGACCCCAACAGTCTTCTTCTTTCTTCGATAAAAGAATGAAAAGGGAAATATCTCAAAAGAAACTGATCATTGATAATATAATAATTGAAATGGAACGTGTGGGCCCCGAATGAGGGAGAAGAAAATTATTTCTCTTATATCATCACCGAACAAATAAACTTCCTCTACACTTTCTTCTAATGACTCTTAGAGAAGCTTACGATGCTTGATTTTGTTATTATTATAAAACAAAATAAATTGTCGGACTAAGCTGAACGAACAACTTTGCCCGCTATTCTAAGAAATAATTGTAATATTGATTTTGCTCTGTTGCTATGCTAAATTTTCAAATTTATAAATAGTTTTTACATAATGAAAAAAACATCTAGTTTTGAATATGGGAAAAATAAAATTTTTATTTCCCGTTTAAGTTGTATTCCACAAATTTCAATTCATCCCCAATATAATAATAATATTAAATGCCGCCACAAATTTTCATAGTTTCTTATTAAATACATTACATACAAGTGTATATAATGTTCAATCGGCACTCCACTATGCAGTGGTGTTGCAGTGAGTGCCCTCTATGCCACTCTTGAGACACGAGCCTTTTGTTTACACAAATAAAATAAATAAATCATCTGTTTTAAAAAGAATTGAAGGATACAACACTTGTGACAGCTAAGCGTTTAGGTTGTCTAAACTCAAGGCGTTTGACTAATAATACTCTCGTCGATTGTTCATTAGTTTTATTATTTAAATGTATAAAATATAAAAATCTGTTGTGACTGGTGGCACAGCACACAACTTTCTCTTACTTTCGGTAAACGATAGTTGTGTTCTGTGCTTGTCACACCAGATTTTTTTGTGTCGAGATATATGTTAGTATATTTTTTTTTTTTTTTTTTTTTTTTAATAAAAACACTCACTTTTTTCCCATTCACACTCACATACACACAGTCTTCTCGGCAACTTAGGCCATTTAAGACTTATTACGATACTCGTTATTTGTAAATATATCCATTGGAGGTCCAGGCATGGCGGTATTTTAGAATTATGTAATTTTTTTTTTTTTTTTTTAATTGACCATGGCTGTTGGCCGCAGGCCATCCCGCCAGTTTACATCACATACATAAAATACATAAATAGAAAAAAACATTACTACAAATGCCACAATCAAAATAAATACATAGAAAAACATTCATACAAAAAGAAAAAAAAAAAACCTCCCCCTTCCCCCCAAACAAAATTAAACACATAGTAAAACATTTCTATCAACAACACAATCAAAGTACCAGTAAATACGTGGAAAAATATTAATATAAAATACATGCTATTACCACTGTTCTGGAGACTTGATTGAGAACTTGTTGAAGTGTGAGGTGTGTGGAATCCGGGCTATGTGCTATTTAGGTTACTGCAACGGTTGATCCATATTGACAGAGAGTTTCTTCTGATAAAGTGAACTACTGCTTTAACAGTGGGATCTGACGCTTCTTTTAAAATGTCAAGGTATTTAGGCGGCGATCTGAAGTTTGGTGCTATTTCTATTCTTAAATTGTTTCTTGAGGCCGTTAATACTGGGCATGTCATAATAAGATGTTCTGGAGTGGCTGGAGCTAGGTTACATGTACTTTGTGGGGAGGCTTTTTTATTAAATTGGAACAGGTGCGCATTGCATAGAGTATGATTTATTCTCAGTCTATTGAAAGTGACTATTTCATTTCTTGTTAAATTTGAAGATTCAAACCAGGGTCTAGATGGGAGTGGTTTAACTAGGGCCAGAGCCGATCCTCTTGTCTGTGAAGTATACCGCCAGTGGTTGTGCCATTTTATTTTAATATTACTTTTGAATGAAGCTATCAGATCGGACCAAGGAGTCCCGATGGGCATATATACTCCTACTGTTCCAGCTCTTTTTGCTAGGTAATCCGCATTGTAACTGTTAATTACCATTAGATGAACTGTAGCCCTTGGTCCAGCGCAGACTGAGTTGTCGGTTGTTCTGGTAGAGTTGAGTAAGAATTATTTTCTATGATTTCTGCCTGAATGTTATTTATGTTTGCTTTTCTTTTGATTTTGAGAGATATGAGCGCACTTTGAGAGTCGGAAACAATAACTGCATTGGTATAGTCACCTGATATCACATATCTTATGGCTTCATTTATTGCTATTAGTTCAGCAGAAAATTCACTCTAACTGAAAATTATCAAAATCTTGCGAATTATTTTTTTGACAATTATAATATTTCATCTATATATGAGAAAGTAAAAATAATCTTCAAAGAGGATATAAAAAAAAACCACGAACAAAACAACTTTTCTTTTGTTCATTTTTCTCTTTTGTTATTAGAAAAAAAGGATCGAATAAGATTTCCTTATTATTTGAAGTCAAAAGTCTTTTATTAAAATAAAAAAAAAAAAAAGTATCGATCTATTTATTTATACAATAGAATAAAAACATTACGAATGAAAAGGGGAGTGAAACAACAGTTCGTTGGACCTTAATTACGAAACATGGATTGAATAGAAAGAAAAATAAAGAGAAAAATAATTATTCGAGATGTGATGGCAAAAGGATTCTATTTTCGTTCCAGGAAATATAAAAAATTTCAAAAAATCTATCAATAATTAAGATATTATTTCAATTCATTTATCACACTTTTTAATGACTTACGTTTTATGTACTGTATTCACTTAATCCATAAGGATTTGTAAAGTTTGTAACATGAAAAGGGTGGGAATAAAACAACAATTGGTTTGGACTTTAATTGGGAAACTTGAAAAGAAAAAAAAAAATAACGAGGAGAGATGTGATGGCCAAAAAGAAAAGAAAAAAATTCCATTTACGTTGAAGGAAATATAAAAAATTTCAAAAAAAAAAAAAAATCTGGTGTGATTGGTCGCACAGCACATAACATTCTCTTACCTTCAAGAAAAGTTGTGGTCTGTGCTTGTCACACCAGATTTTTTTTGTGTCGAAATATATTTAGTTTCCTACAGTACGGTACATTTGAATTTGAAAAATTTATAAACCATTTGCTTATTTATATTTTGTTACCATGGCAACCATTTATACTATCTTTTTTCTATGAAGTACAAGAGTAAATGGTCTTCAGAAGATTTCAATGGCAAAATGGGAATATACATTTTAAAGAGTATCTAAAAAAATAATTTTTGAATTTTAATCAAAGTCGTTGCACCGAATTTTGAGAAAATCGAAAAATACTGAAAAAGTACCTGAGTAAAGTAATAGTACTCTTTGGCCGATTTTGTTTAAAAGCCTATTTTCACGCTCCACTAGGCTGTCTTAACTTATATATAAAATTTCAACCTCCTAGCTCAATTCCTTCATGCTTAAGTACTAGCTCTAGTACTAGCACTTTACTGATGTACTTTTTTTCTTTTTTTTTCGATTTTCTCAAAATTCGCTCTACCAAAATTGATTAAAATTCAACAATCAATTTTTTTATGCTCTTTAAAATGTATATTCTAATTTTTGCCTAAAAGTGTTTTGAAGTACACTTTACTCTTGGACGTCATAGGAAAGATAGGAGAAATGGTTGCCATCCTAACAGAATATAAATCTTTTTTCTTTTTTCTTTCTCTTACCTCTATATTTGTCAATATAATGAGAGAGAAAGTATTGGATTCATGTCAAAAATTCGATGTCGAGATTTTGATGGATGTACACGTTTTGAAGTCCCCTGAATGCAAAAACAAAGGGTTTTAGCGACACGTTCTGTCTGTGATCAAAATATCTCAAGAACGAAAAGAGTTAGAAGGTTGGGATTTTATAAATAAGTTATAAAGAGTGAAAATAGGCTTTGAAACAAAAATCGACCAAAGAGTACTACTATTACTTTTCTGATTTACTTTTTCAGTTTTTATCGATTTTAATTCGCTCTAATTTTTGATTAAAATTCAAAAATCAATTATTTTTTGCATGCCTTTAAAATGTATATTCTCATTTTGCTTTCAAAATTGTTTGAAGCACACTTTACTCTTGTGCTTCATAGAAAAGATAGGAGAAATGATTGCCATGGTAAAAAATATAAATATTTTCCCATGTTTATAAATTTTACTTATTGAATTCTAAAATATCGGCGGAAACTAAATATATCTCGACACAAAAAATCTGGTATGACAAGCTCAGAATACAACTTTCGATTACCAAAGGTAAGAGAAAGTTGTGTGCTGTGCAACCAGTCACACCAGATTTTTAATTTCTTAGTGAATTGTAATAGTATTTTATTTAAACTCATTATTTATCTTAACTCTATGACATCATCGTTGCCGTTATTTTAATTAAACCCGATAAATAATTAGATTGTGAGGATTCCTTTGGCTGCGAAAGCCACCCCCTTTTGAAAGACACCCCTTCTTGTCATTTAAGGCTCTATTGTCATTAGGATAAATCTTTATTTTCCATTCATTCGAATATTATATTAAAAAGGCAGAAAAAGAAAAGAGCGTAAATTATTAATTTCTCTCTTTTTTTTCTAAGTTGGCAAGATTTTCCTCTTTTCTTTTTAATCAAGACTGGAAAAAAAGGAAAGGGGGTGGATGAAAAAAAAAGAAACTCATAATGGGTCAATGAATATATTTTTTCTCTTAAGAAAATTAGAGAATCTTTCTTCTTCTTTAAAAAAAAATTCAATTTAAAATTTCTATATGCTCCTAATGACTTGAATCAGAAACTTTAATTTTTTGTTCTTTTTCTTTTCTCTTTCTTCTTCTTTCGCTCTTTTCTTTTCATATCTATTCAAAAGGGTTTGTCTTTTAGTTAAGTTAAATACCGGGTGTTTAAAAAAAAGGTCATTCAAAGAGAGGGGCAATTATTAAATAAAGATGAGTAAGAAAATGAATTATTGATTTTCTTATATTATTTTACCAAAGAGCAATTTTTCTAATATAAAATTTGAATATTTGTCGTTATTGTTGCTTCTTAAATTTTTCATAAAATTTGATGGTTTTTTGCTTTTCATATATCCCTCTCCTGATCTCTATATATTTATAGTGCATTTTTCTCTTTCTTAAGAGGAATTACACTATGAAGTTTTTCTTGCTAGTTCAATAATTACTTCGTCAACGAACATGTTGAAATCCATTTTGTAAGCATAATTTTGCTTGAGGAGGGATGGCTTACTTTTTTTTTTAATTTCCCAAAGTATTTATTTGTCAATAAACTAAAGAGTCTCTCTATTCTATAGCAGAGCATTTTATTTACCTATATATATTTTTAAATATTTTAATTAGTGCAGTTACGAAACTATAAGTATAAGCCTATATATGTATCATCTATTGCAATAATATTGAGACTAAAGCCCGGTAGTTAGGCAGCCCAAATGGCACCCGCACACTAAAGCTTTCTTGTCTGTGTGAGTATTACTTTTTTTTTAAGCATCGGTCTGGGATCCGAACCCGCGACCCTTGGTATAAAAGGCCACCAAATACACCACGGCCCAAGGGCACATACCTTTTTCAAAGCAGACAATAGGCCGAACGACCCTTTTTAACCTTTTTTATTAATCTTTTTTTGTTAAAAAGGGTCGTTTGGCTTATTTTCTGCTTTGAAAAAGGTATTTCTTACACAAACAAGAAAGCTTTAGTGTATGTGTGCCATTTGGGCTGCCTAACTACCTGGCTTTAGTCTCAATGCTATTGCAATAGATGGTATTTTAGAACCAGACTATGTAATGTCCAGAAAGGAAATTTTACACTAGAGGAGATTTAAGCTAGAATTCCTAAATGTGGGCCTAATTAAAAACACAGACTTGTGGAAGGGACGTAAAGAAGGTTCCGTATCAGTGATGCATTCTTCGAAAGGAGTAGGCTACACGCAGGTGCTGAGGGAGTCCCTCCTCAAACAAGACATCCTCCCTAGCATAGAAGAAGTTAGATAAAAAGAACCGGGTGGAACCAGAAATAAGGATTAGTTCACTAGTTAGTATCGAAAGCAGGAGGATCTAGAGATAGAAAATTATGTAACTTCACGGGGTGCCGGTAGATGGCTACGCCGAGAGGCCGGTTGGGTTTGAGGTGTGCGTCTTTGTGCACTAAAGCATCTCGGGTAATTAATCGGGGATCCCGATAGGATTTTCAAATAATATTAATAATCGGCAAATGAAATGAGCAGGCTGAGATCTACTGAAGAAAAAGGACTGGTTTAAAAGTTTGCCAAATATTTGGATGAATTTAGTTATTTAATTAATTAAAGGCCTATTAAATTGTTGAAAATAGAGATTTATCTTTTAAGTCTTAGCATCACCGTTTCTTCAAGATTATTAGTTGCTTCCTGAGTGGAGTTGTTCGGTAATAAATCAAAATGATATGGGACATTTGGGTTGCCGTTGTTCAGGGGAACGAATTTATGCTTCTTCAATATTTACATTAGGACTTGTATTTAATTAGAGGAAATTCTTCTTTTAATTAATTATTTGATAAAATAAAATGAACAATATATACTTAATTGAATTTTAGAGAATGGTGTGAGTTCATCTCAACTCCCCACTTTTTGTTTTTATTATATAAAATGGCGTCCTTATCGGTCATGCAAAGTGTCGTTCCAATAAAAGAGAAGAGAAAAGGAGGAATATTTTTAATGTCTATCCATAATGTGCGAGTTTCTTGTCGAAATGGATGACGACGACGGCGAGGAGGAGGCGGCGAGAAAAAGAGAGAAGAGAAAAGAGGGAATCTCTGCCACACAATTTATGCATTATTGTAGCCGAGTGGCGATAAACTTGTGTGTGAAATTGGAACACTCAAAGGCGGGGGTATATAATAGGATTTTCACTCTAACATAATGCTACATTCAGTGGGCCATTCGGGAACGTTTTCTTTTTCCCTCACACATACACAGACAGAGGCCGGAGAGAAAGAAAAGAAGATAAAAAGTGTTGAAATGTGAGAAGGGTATTGTCGCGATATGAGACTTATCTTTGGTACGCAACATAGAAGGAAATGAAACCCTCCCCGAAGAGAGAGAGCGTCGAGCTCCACCCCAAAAACGGGGTATGAGTCTTTGGGAGGAGGTTGAAGGGACAGAGTCTCCCACCCCCTACGCTATTATTATATGGCGCTATCAAAACGACTGCACGCCAAATAAAAGCATTAATACATAATCCCGACAATTAAATGGGACGACAATTAGCTAACGATGACGTCACCGGGCGACGTAATCAATCACCGTTGTTGTTTCAACTAATTAAACGATGACGTTCGCGTCGCGCTCGCTCCCTTCTCAATGCTGATTGGTCGAGGGGCGCGGCTAACAACAACAACGCCTCCCTCATTTTTCGCGTCACGCATTATTGCGTCAAATGGAGTAGAAACAATGCTAAACAACATATTTTTATCACATAAATCATAAAAATATTTTATCCTATTTTCGGCCTTCGCACAGCGGGCGGCACAAGTCCTTCTGCTCGAGAGTGGAGCCTTGGACTTAGTCAACCAAACCAATATTTTAAAAACTCAAAACAAATAAATCAACTTTTTGTAATGCAACGGAAGGAAAAGCTATTTTTAAGATAAAATTCATAAAGCTAACATAAGTATTTTGGTTGCCTAAGCTCAAAGCTCCACTTTCGATCGTATTAGGCACTTGTGTTGCCTACCTGTACTTAGGCAAGCTTGTGTCTTTCTAGAAATTAGAGGTTCGTTTCCCGTTCCAAGAGGCAAAAATTTATTTCATTTGAGTTGGCAATCGCTCAATTTAGGTGTATTAATTTTTTTTTTTTTTTTTTTTTTTAATTTACACTTCACAAATTGATGTGGACCACATTAAAAAATTCAGATTTTTATGTTATGTTTATTAACCTGACATTGTAATTTTTTAAAATGAAGTTTTTTTTTTTTTTTTTTAACATTCACACTTTTTTCTCATTCACACTCACACACACATTCACACAGTCTTTTCGGCAACTTTCACAATTTTTTTAATAGCTGCCGAGTTGAAATTATTTCTAGTTTTTCGGGATCCCAAAAGTCAAGATTTATTTTGGGGCAGGTCTCTAACGATTGGGGGGGGGGGAGTTCATTATTAATGTCTAAATCATTTTTAACCCCACCTCATATTTGAAAGATTTATTTATTTATTTTTCTAATACTTATCCTTTTTCAAACAAAAAATTCTTTTTTATCTAACTTCTTACTCCCTTTTTCATCTAGCCTTAAAAAAAATCCTATTTATTATTAAATAACTCTAAATCTTTTTAGGCCCCACGAGTCCTATTTTATACAAATTGGATGTTTTTTTTTTCTTCCCTTTAAAAAAAAATTAAAAATAAACTATGACAGATATAAAAAGAAGATCACAAACTGTGAGGGGAAGAGAGGACTTAAAACACACACACATATACACTCATGCATTATAAGCCTAAAAAGAGTAAAAATTTATAGAAAAAGATAAGAAGAAAGAGAGTGAGAGAGATTTCATACAAATAGGGGGTAATAATATCCCTTTTAGGTCGTAAGGGAGGCATTACAAAAGACATGAAGGAGGGGGGGGATAAAAGAAATCAATTTATTATTTTCTCTTAAATGGCTCATGAGATCTGAACCTCTTTTCATTTGAGGATTAGGTTTAAAATAAAGACAACGCCCCTTATAAAATTCCCTAAATATCGTTCTCTTTAGGGTATTTTTATACCACCCCGAGACTATTACATTTATTGGCTTAGTAATGGAGCTTAAACCAGCAAATAGATGATTACATATTCATTCCATAAAATTCATAAAAATAATTTTATTTTTGAATTAGAACAAAAAAAATTTCCTCCTGTGGGGCCTAGAGATTAGAGACAGCAAAGGTCAATATTGATAACCTTAAAAGCAAAGGGAAGTGAGTTCGGATCCCAAGCAGTTCGATTAATATTATAAATAAATGTGTCCGTATTACATGTATTTTATTTTCTCTTACCCTATATGGACCCTGTTACGCATTAGTGTGTCAAACGCCAAAAAAATTAAAAATTGAGTTAAGCACGGAATATTGTTTCAAATGCTCTAATTAATAGTATTTTTTACTTTCCTTACCTATGTATATTGTAATATATATAGAGAGAAAGTATTGGATTCATGTCAAAAATTCGATGTCGAGATTTTGATGGATCTTCACATTTTGAGGTCCCCTGAATCCAAAAAGTGGTTTTCGCGACATGGTCTGTCTGTGTGTGTGTGCTGTGAACAAAATATCTCAAGAACGAAAAGAGCCAGGAGGTTGAAATTTTATATTTAAGTTAGGCACCCCCATGGGACGTGACATGAAGCTTTTGAACAAAATCGACCAAAAAGTACTAGCACTTTACTGATTCACTTTTTCAGTTTTTTTCGATTTTCTCAAAATTTGCTCCAACGATTTTTTTTAAATTCAAAAATCAATTATTTTTTAGATTCTCTATAAAATGTATATTCTCATTTTGTGATTGAAATCTTCTGAAGATCACTTTACTCTTGTACTCCATAGAAAAGATAGGAGAAATGGTTGCCATGGTATCAAAATATAAATATTTTCCCATACTAATAAATTTTACATCTTGAATTCAATTGTACCCTACTGTCGGAAACTAAATACATGTCGACACAAAAAATCTGGTGTGACAAGCACAGTACACAACTTTCGATTACCGACGGTAAGCGAAAGTTGTGTGCTGTGCGCCAGTCACATCAGATTTTTATGAAATATGTCCTAAAAAAATTTATATTTAATGTTACTTGAACAATTGATAAAAATATTATATATAATCCAATGGAAAAAAAAAACTTTAATGTTAATTTTCTCAAATCTCGGTAGCTGGCGCTTGACACACTAATGCGTAACAGGGTCCATATATGAAATATATAGAAAGTTATGTCAAAAATTCGATGTCGAGATTTTGATGGATATACATTTTGAGGTCCCCCGAGTGGATCTCTCAAATTCTGGATGTCTGTGTGAAACGTTTTAAGCCTGAAGGAATTGAGCTACCGGATTGAAATTTTATATTTAATTTAGGCACCCTCCCGGACACTTTTGAACAAAATCGGCCAAATAGTAAAAAGAAGAAGTATTTTTTATAAATATTTTTTGTATCAAAAGAAAATAGGGGCCCATCACACCACCTTTACCTCTACTAGTAATTTACTGATGTACTTTTTCAGTTTTTTTTCGATTTTCTCAAAATTTGCCTCAACGATTTTAATTAAAATTTAAAAATCAACTATTTTTTTATATCCTCTTTAAAAAGTATATCAATAAAAATTTTCGTGAAAATTGTTTGAAGTACACTTTACTGATGATTTTTTACTTTCTCTTACCTATGTATATATGTAATATATATATAGAAAGTATTGGATTCATGTCAAAAATTGGATGTCGAGATTTTGATGGATCTTCACGTTTTGAGGTCCCCTGAATCCAAAAAGTGGTTTTCGCGACATGGTCTGTCTGTCTGTGTGTGTGTGTGTCTGTCTGTGAACAAAATATCTCAAGAACGAAAAGAACTAGGAGGTTGAAATTTTATATTTAAATTAGGCACCCCCATGGGACGTGACACGAAGCTTTTGAACAAAATCGACCAAAGAGTACTAGTACTTTACTGATGCACTTTTTCATTTTTTTTTTTTCGATTTTCTCAAAATTTGCTCCAACGATTTTTTTTAAAATTCAAAAATCAATTATTTTTTAGATTCTCTTTAAAATGTATATTCTCATTTTGTCATTGAAATCTTCTGAAGACCACTTTACTCTTGTTCTTCATAGAAAAGATAGGAGGAATGGTTGCCATGGTAACAAAATATAAACATTTTGCCATACTTATAAATTTTACATCTTGAAAATCGAATGTACCGTACTGTCGGAAACTAAATACATGTCGACACAAAATCTGGTGTGACAACCACAGTACACAACTTTCGATTACCGAAGGTAAGAGAAAGTTGTGTGCTGTGCGCAGTCACACCAGATTTTTTACTTAGAAATGCAAGTGGTCAAGTTTGGAACTAAGTTGCTATGGAAAACTAAATATATCTCGACACAAAAAATCTGATGTGAAAGCACAGTAACAACTTTCTCTTGCCGAAGGGTTACACCAGCTTTTTTTGTTTTGATTTGTTTGTTATTATTGTTTTTAAATTTGATTGAACCTAGCCACCGAGGACTGCCTCTAAGCGAGTCGTAAATGATTTTTTTTTCTTTATTAAAAAAATAGAAATAAAATGAATTTATTCGATAGAATTTGTTCTATAAATTGAAACAATTTTTTTCAATCAATTTCTTTTGACAAGAATCAAATCATTTCGCTAGTTTGCTCCAAAATATTGTCTTTTCGATTTCCCCCTAGGGAAAAATGTATTTCATGGCCAATTGGATGGCAAATCTCTCATTAATGGAGCAATTAACACCCTCTCACCCACCCTCCATATACATATTGAGAGCAGAGAGAGAGGGTATAATCCTGAAACCTTTCTATCCTAATTGACAGACAGCCGAGCAAATTTGATCCCCAGGCGAATTGCGTTGCGAAGATTGTGTTTAACGAGGCTTGGCTTACCAGCTGAAGACTTTTCAGAAATAGGGAAGCCCTGAAGCCAAAAACTCACCTCACTATTTATAAACCCTCCATTGGGTTGTAGTGTCTGTGAATGTATCTCTATATATTGCCAAATAAATGGAAACATTGGAAAAAAATTCTATTTTTTCTGCTATAGATAACAATAAAAATTTTTCCGTAGGCCATTTATTTTCCATTTACAGTAATAATAAAATAATTAATATTTTAACCCTGCCTTGGAATCCATTGATGGCTCCTATGATTGCTAATATCTTTTTGGTCCATTGAAGCATAAATTTATACAAATTTCGACAGCATATCTATTCTTTTTAATTGCGAATTGTGTTTTGGTTATAAAATAAGAAAATCTGGTGTGACTGTCGCACAGCACACAACTTTCTAAATTTATAAGCAGGCCTATGTGAAAATATTTATATTTTGATACCATGGCAACCATTTCTCCTATCTTTTCTATGGAGTACAAGAGTAAAGAGGTCTTCAGAAGATTTCAATGACAAAATGAGAATATACATTTTAAAGAGAATCTAAAAAAATAATTGATTTTTGAATTTAAAAAAAAAATCTTTGGAGCGAATTTTAAGAAAATCGAAAAAAACTGAAAAAGTGCATCAGTAAAGTTCTAGTACTCTTTGGTCGATTTTGTTCAAAAGCTTCGTGTCCCGTCCCATGGGGATGCCAAACTTAAATATAAAATTTCAAGCTCCTAGCTCTTTCCGTTCTTGAGATATTTTGTTCACAGACACACAGACATCAAAATCTCGACATCGAATTTTTGACATGAATCCAATACTTTCTCTCTATATATATTATCATATATATAGAGGTAAGAGAAAGTAAAAAGTGGGTCCCACAAAATTGTCTGACTGCGTATGAACATATCTCAAGATCGAATAGTGCTTGGAAATTGAAATTTTATATTTAAGTTAGGCACCCCCCTGACATGTAACGCGAAGTTTATGAACAAAATCTGTCAAAAAGTACTACTACTTTACTGATGTACTTTTTAGTTTTTCCCGAATTTTACAAAATTCTCCAACGATTTTGATTAAAATTTAAAAATCAATTATTTTTTAGATGCTCTTTAAAATGTATATTCTCATTTTACCCTCAAAATTGTTTGAACCACACTTTTTTTGGTATTAAATTTTTTTTTTAATTTTTTATTCAAGGCATATATTGGACAAGTATGTGCTATTGCACATGCTTGGTCATAAAAGTTTGCTTTCTTCAAAGCCAATTTAAATATAAAATATTTATAAAATTAATAAATTTATTTATTAATTTATTCACAAACGTGATATATATTCCTATTATTTATTTCGACGGACTATTATAGCCTGAAACCACCCCCAGAAAATCCTACCTATCAAAAAAAATTCATGAAAATTCATTCATCATCCCACGTCTCTACCTACATAATATAATCCTTGTTGTTGTACGTTGACATTTTTCCTTGATTCTAGTAGATATATAATATATTTATATATAGTTGATTGTGTGGGTGGAGGTGCGAATGAGGATATAATATAATAAAAGCGACAGCTCGGTCGTTTTCTATTGGATAGCTGGTCGTTGGTGTGTGATTTAATGCGCAAAATGAAAATCGAAAATTAATATGTTTAAACGAGAGTGAATTTCGTTCCGGGTGTCACCTCGGGGGCAAAATAACCCTCCCCCTCTCCCTCTCTTTCTCCCTTGAATGAATTGGATAATAATATTCCCGAAAAGGTTTCCAAGCTCAAAATAACATCATCATCATCAGCATCATCATAAAGCGGTTATTGGATTATTTTCTATATATCTATGTTACGGGAAATATATAAAAAAAATCGCAATTCTATAGAAAACTAGAGTATTATATTGAAACTGAACTCATATTTAGAAATTATAATTATTAATATTAATTCAGGAGCTCACATAAGGATGACACCACAAGTAACCCGAGCTAAATCTGACATTTTTCTGCCCCTTACGTCACTCTTTCTCTCTTACTGAGTATGCCCATCGGGTAGATATATCTTTCTTCTATATCTAAAATTATTTTTATATCCAATAGATTATATCGTCGGTCCAGTTCAAAACCGGTCTAACTCAAAAAATGCAATTTTGAGTTTTTTGCAAAAATTATCTTCAAATTGCTTCTTTGCTATCTTTGTGCAAGTCCGTTTTTTAAACAACCTAGTGGATCACCCCTAGATTGAGCACGGGTAAGTGAGCTATCTTGGATTTGTGGAACGGGAGGCCGTGCAAGAGTGAATCATCTCTATAAAAAACCTGAAATATTTCGGTGCAAGGAAGGATCATCTTGGAGTTTTTCCCATAAATTACTGAAGAAAAAATAATAATGGTATTGAGAGTGGGAAAAACTTTTGGAAATTTGTAAGAGAGTTCTATGATTGTGATGATTCGCGCAAAATTTCAGCAATCAAGATAACGCAGGCAACGGAAAGGAAAAGCAGGAACTTTAATCGACTCTCCTGAAAAATCGCTTTTTTTTTTTAGTTAGACCAGTCTTGTCTTGGACTTTTTTTTTTTTTTTTTTTTTTTTTTTTTTTTTTTATAAAAAGAAAAAGAAAAAAAAAAAAAAAAAAAAGTAAAAAAAAAAAAAAAAAAAATGAATTTTGTAAGAAAATAAAAAAAAACGAAATCTTTTAAGGAAAAACCACCTATTAAAATTAGAAGAAAAAACAAAAAAAAAAAGAGGAAGAAAAAAAAAAAAAAAAACAAAAAGAAGATGTTTTTTAATGTAATTTTATTAAAAAAAAAATGTTTTAATTTTTAAAAAATCACCTCTTTTTTTCCACTCCCACCCCCACACCACCACCCAACCCTTTTTCCGAAACCCAAGCCCCACCCCGGAAAAGATTTGAAGATTTCGTTATAATGTATATGATAAAAGTTAAATATGTATAAGATAAAATCTATTGGGGGTCCAGGCATTTCTACCATTTGGTACCCAAATGGCTTAAATAAAATCATCGGACTGCCTCGGGTCCGAATAGAAGGTAGGCACGGTACCAACTACACCAAGCATGGGGCTCTTCTGATTTTGATGCATCCCATTTTGGATGATATCTCATCATTGCAAGATTATATATATAATATACAGTATTTATTTTCTTCATGTAAAGATGGATCCTTATTGATCATCTCTTCATATTTATTTTTTATGAGAATAAAATTTTATTCTTATTTAATCAAGGACGGATCCAGAGGAGTTTCTCGGGGGGAGGGGGGAGGTAATCTGGTGTGACTGGTCGCACAGCACACAATTTTTTCTTGCTTTCGGTATTTCAAAGGTGCATTCTGTACTTGTTTACCAGAATATAAATACAAATCAAATTTTGAAGTATTACTTTTTTAAAATTTTATATTAAAAATAAAATAAAAATTTGTTCTCAAATCTCGGGAGGGGAGGGGGTACCCCCTTCTCCTTGTATCCATCCTTGCCCTCATAAGAAAAATATTATTAGTCTACTAATTATTAGCTATAAATTGGTGATGGATTAAATTTTATTATTTTTTTTCTTTTTTTTTGTTTCAGATCCGCTTCGTGTGAACTTCATTAGCCTTTTCCAAAAAATATTTTTAAAGTATGTTTTTAATTTTTATATTTCAATCTAAATTTTCTTCCGATCTTTTTTTACAAATGAGTAATAATTCAATAGTATTTATCTTCACTTTTCTCTATCTTTTTCGGACAGTATTTATTTGTGGCTGGACTACTTATATACTCAACTTAGAAAACTTTAGACTGCTAATGATAAAAGATTGTATTTTTATTAATGATCATTACTTTTAACTTCTAAATTCATATAAAAGACTTCCTCTAAATTTAATACCCTGAAAAATTGTTTTATAGTTAAAATAGTAAAACCAGGGTGTTTGTTTTAGAGAAAACTTGATTTACCTAATACCTTATACTTATTTTATAACTCATCCCATATTTTTCGACACTTCCTTTTCACAAGCTTTCTTCCAATAAGTCCAAATTTTATTTATTTCATTCATCCACCAATCCAGAGCCCAAGTTGTATCCCCTCACATTTTTTTTAAAGTCCTAATATTAATTTATATAAGCTATATAAGAAAAAAATCATATTTAAGGATTATAAATATTGTATATAAACTTATATACTTCTATTTTGTTAATTAATATTTTTAAATAATAATTGTTATACAATAATTTTCTTATATATCATTATATATGCTAATTCCAATAGCAGCTGATAAAATAACGAAGATTCAATGGTTTTTGCTTTAAAAAATAAATTCTAAAGTATTGTATTATCAGTGGAACAATTAAGAAGAGATTTTTGGAGGCAAACGTCCAAGAAGTGAGAAAAATATTCTCAAGTCTGGCCCGAAATGCAATTTTTGGCGAACGAAAGTTTATTCTGTTTTTATTTAAAAAATTGCATTTTGAAATAAAATTATTATTAATTGAAAACACCTGAGGTGTTTTGTTGAATGTCAAACTGTAATCCCATAAAAAAAAATTTCTTAAAGCAAATTCTGGTTGATCCACTATGTACAGTATAATTATATAAATTTTATATATTTTTTCAAAAAAAAAAAAGAAAGAATTTTATACATTTCATGAAAAAATGTTTTTTTATTAAATAAAAAAAGTGAATACCTCAGATGACGTCATACTTCCTTTTGAAAGTCCTGCCCCCTTAATTAAGATGTAATCCTTTTCTTTTGCCCTCTTAAGCACACACATGTTTCTAAATCTATTTCCCTCTCTCTCTTTCTTTATGAATACATCATTCGAGAGAGAGAGAGAGTGCTTAGAGAGAGTATGATGAATAAGAGCCTGCCTCCCTCCTTTCTTCCCATTGAGCCTTTGTCACACCCGAGTGGGCAGCAAAAGAGTTTATTTATTTGCTCTTTTCTAGATATTATATCAAATAGTGAGCGAGAAGAAATTGAAACTGAAAACTGACACCAAGAAAATAAATAAAAAAAAAAAAAGTAAACAGACAAACTCGATGGGAAATAATCCGATTTTGAAAAAAAAAAAAAAAAAAAAAAAACGCTATTGTTACTTATATGTTTCACCTTTGGAAGATTTTTGATAATTATTTAAAAAAGGTAACGTAAGAGGCATATTTTATTTTTATTTATTTCACCAATTTGAGTTCTAATAGGGTTACAAATTTTATCTATTATCAATATTACGTGGCTGTTTTTAAGATTAATTATAGTAAAGAAGAGGTTTACAGCCAAATGTAAAGAGCTTCTATTATTATTGTAAATAAACTCTTTATTCAGGACGTTTGGGCATAGATTCAGCCTTTCAAGAGTCTTAAACAGACATATATCATCATCATACAATAATAATTGAGTTGTCTTCGAGCATGTAATACAATTATTAACGATGTATGTATTTTGTCCATGAATATTTAACAACGTAAAATTCTTCAAGTTCAAGAGAGAGTTGAGCCCAATTGGACGAGAAGAAATTGAAACTGAAAACTAGCCGATACTTGGAGGTATTTACATTGTTGTTGTTTTTACCCCTTTTCGGCTACTAAGGCCATTTAGGAGTATGACTTTTTATTATATAAATTGTATAATACATGATATCGATGAATACCGGTGGACGTTCCACACGCTGATTGCTCGGGGTCATCAATCCCGGGCTTTTACCGCGCTTGGCATTGTTTAACTGCAAAGATTGTGGTGCTCTTCTCCGTTACCAAGCCCCCGGTGTTAATTATTCATGGACAAAATGACTTATGTACAGTCAGTTTCAATATTCCCCACCACCTAAAGAATAAAGGTGGGCA
Organism: Euborellia annulipes; assembly: GCA_023213315.1. Taxonomy (NCBI): domain Eukaryota; kingdom Metazoa; phylum Arthropoda; class Insecta; order Dermaptera; family Anisolabididae; genus Euborellia; species Euborellia annulipes. The sequence continues at coordinate 124,368 of JAKCPI010001598.1, read as the reverse complement.
CACCCCGACTTGATTTACTTAGAGTTCTAACGATCAATCGGGGGTTTCACACCGAAACCTCACTGGAGTGAGTCATCTTCCTCTTGTTATTTGATGACGTATGAGTATGAGTTTATAAAGGTTAGAATTATCTGTCACCTATAGCCCTATTTACGAAGGAAATTTTCGATCTTGTTCAACCAGGGAATAAATAAGAAAAAAGAGGTTATATTTTACTGTCAAATCGGGGAAAAATGAATGTCAAATGAAGATAGGCATTTGCACCAAGGGCGGTGAAACAAAAAACAATATTTTACATTTGAATGATGATACTTTATTAAGAAATTTATTTCTTAGTTAACTTAATAAATTTAATTCAGTTAAATTAAGAAATATTTTTTGCAAATTTTAAGCAAAAATATATCATAATTGAATATTTTATAAATTATATTTTATTAATTTAAAAATTTGAAATCATTTGACGTGACTTTCAAATATATTCCCCATTTTTTAATAAAGTTTAAAGTTTTCTTAGTATTATTATTTTTTTGTTTTATTATTACTAAAAATATTTATAGGGCCAAAAATCCTCTATTAAGAAACTGAAAAAACAGCTGATTGAAAAAGTCGGCCATGTTGCATTTCTGACAGCCAGTCAGGTCCCGATCCAACAATTGGTTACCACCAGAGTCCGTATCGTGAGTACTCCGCTCAACTCCGTTACGCACAGTGGCACCTCCATATACATAGTGGCCCACCACTCAACTCAAGTCAAGTCAGTTCCGGGACCCCTTAAAGCCTTGAAGTTAGACAACCAGAGCGGTAATTATTGTCTCAAAAAATAGTATTTCCACTGAAATATTAAAAAAAAGGTTTATTTATTTATTTTCTAAGCACTCTGATTGTCTAACTTCACGACTCTATTCTCTAAGGGTGGCGGTGAATCATGATATTGAAACTGACTGTATTCTTGAAAGGCTGATGATGAACGTTGCAGAAGATACCCTGACCGAAATGTTAATAAAAAAAATAGCTGTATTTTATTATCTTTTTAATAATCTAAACCAGAGTTATAATTTATTTTCCTATAGGTTAAATCAAATTAAATGCAAACTTACAGGAACCAATCGGAGGGGTAAGAGAGAAATTGAGGTGTTAGATAATTTAGGTTTCAATAGCAGAATTAACAGAATTAAAAGGTGAAATAAACTTACGACCTGCCAGGAAAAACTCATCATGACCTCCCAACTGTTTATAAATTATCTTCATTATAATTTGAATTTTCTTCTAGCGGAACCTTAGACTCCTATATCTTTTTCAGATGAACAATTTCTTGAAATTGTATCCTAATATTTTTTTAGATAGAACTCCTGTTAAAGCCTCAAATTTTCGTCTCGAAGATGCTTTTTTCACCGCCTTTTCAATTCCTGTCTCCCATAAATGGCTGATCCTGCTTGACTCCCATCTCTCGGCCTCCATCGACAACCGCCTAACCCTTCTTTCTTCGCCTTAATCCCGCTGTTCGGGGTCGGCGGAGAGGATTGGAGTTTTTGGGACTGGGAAGGAATAGAACAGGCCGGCCCGTCACACGGTCTGACGCCTGTAGAAAATATAGAAGGAAGGATAGTGACATGCAAAGAAAAGAAGTACTACCAGTCGCAGCTAGGGCAGCTCGTGGTCGCCATCCACAAGATGTGGCTCCCTGAGCAAGTTTAAGGTAACTATTAATATTTAAAAATTATTATTTTTTATTTTAAAGCAATTGACAAATGTAAAGAGACTGTTTTTAATTGAAAATGCCCTTCCTTTGATATTATATTAATTCAAATGTTCCACACCCTAAATAAATAAATAAAATACACTCGGCTGTAAATCTGAGGGCGGTGGCTGTAATTCCTTCAAAGCGGCCAAATAGTCTCTCCCGATGTCCATTCGCCTCCCTTTCGTCTTTTCAGGATTATTCCAGACCCCTCCTCTTAATATGTAGTACATGAGGCGATATAAAGAGAAAGGGAGAGACTTGGTGGCTTTTACAAATTCCCTCTCTCGTTCCAATTGCATTTAATCTCTCTTTTTAAAGAAAAAAATTCGTTCCTTTCTATTTGATAAAATAAAATACATGAAAATATTTGTATATACTTAAGTTAAGCTTCTTATGAAAAGTGAATTTCCCAGAATTAGCTTAGTTTAAAAAGAGATGGAAAGTTTTTCAACATCAATACCTATTTAAAAAAAAAAAACTAAACGTCCAAGGCCAATCTTCGACATATATAATAGCGTAGTGTCCGTCCATCTGTCACACTCTAACTGAACAACTTCCCATTAGAATTTCCAAATGAAATGTTGGACTCTTACAGAGGACATATCTCCAAATGTGGAGGCTTGAAAATTCCAGAATCGTACTTTCTCTTACCTGCATATGTAATATATACCGTATATATAGATAAATTAAAGCCGTGAATTCATGTCAAAAATTCGATGTCGAGTTTTTGATGGATATGCACTTTTTGAGGTCCCCTGAATCCAAAAAAGTGGATTTCTATTTATCAATATAGCCCTATATATTTTTAAAAATATTTTATATTATTTTTATTATTATAGGCCTATATTACAATAGAAAGGCATTCATTTATTTGTTCAAAATTAACGTTTAATTGTTTGAAAATATTTGCACCAATAGGATTGCCTCTTTATTGTGACGTCATTGGATTGTTTAACTCGCGGCAGCGGCGACGGCCGCCTCTCCTTCGTGTCTCAGTCGAGGCGCAGCAGTCAGCAATGGCGCCTTAACCAAGAACAAATCCACGCTTCCCGGCTCCTCTGAAAGCAAAGACGCCTTCGCCATGATGCATTCCACTCGATAATAACAAACGCTGCCTTTCCTACTGGATCATTTTCTCAAATTCCACTACACTTTCAATGAATTTCCCATCATTTAACATCTTCAGGTATGCTTACTCTCTTTTTAATTTATTAATTTATCGAGTATGAATCCTTTGGTCGAGAGAGAGAGAAACATCAATAGATGAAAGGCTTATGAAATAGCCTGGGCATGAAATTTATATTATATAGATCTATTATATTAATTAGGAAAAGTAGGTGATATTTTTCGTTTTCCAAATAGGCTTTACCCGGCATTAAATTCATAAAAGAAAAAAGTTTTGTAAATATTTTTTTTTTATATAGCCATATGAATAAGTGTAAAAGGATAGAGAATATCTCTTTCTCTTTCTCTCTCATTCATTTTTTTATAAGACTGCATGTTCATGTATGATCGGCTATCTTCGGATCTTTCCGGCAGCATTGTTGGCATTTGGTTGGAAACTCAATAGCTAATAGCCAATAGGGCTGGCCGCGAATAAATTATTCAGTAAGTCCTTGATTAGAAATGTGAAGGGGAGAGCAGAGAAGGAATCTAATGATGATCTGATATTCATGTTTTGTATTCATAATAATATTAATAATTAGGAATCGACCGAATATTCGGTTTCGGCCAAAAATCCTGGTTTCGGCCGTAGTTTCGGTTTCAGCCAAAAAGTAGCCGAAACTTTCGGCCGGCCGAAACCTGAGTCCGAAAAAAGATGGGATGAGACTCGCATGCAAAAAAAAAAGGTCAAATGATTGCACTTGAGGGAGAAAAAAATTTAGTCTCCTTTAAAAAAAAGGTAAAATAATTTTCACGGGAGGGAAAAAAATTTCAAAAAAAAAAAAAAGGTAAAATGATATGAATTTTTTATAGGAAATACAAGTTTCGGTTTCGGTTACGGTTTCGGCCGAAACTAAGATTGAGGCCGAATATTCGGTTTCGGTTGAAAATCTTGTTTCGGTCGGACTAATAATATAAAAAATTGAGAAATTACTTCAAAGTCTTCCTGAGTAGGACCCCTTTGACCAAAATTATATTTTTTATTTCTCCCCCCCAATTTTTCATCCTATTTTAATAAAATAATTAATAATAATGAATTTATACAAGTTGCTATTAAATTTAACAAGGATTATTATTAATTGACTTGTTTTTTTTTTAGATCATGTTCATTCAACCTCCAACAATCTTCTTGAGTACCTACATTTGATAAAGTACATACATGAAGGCATCGTGGATCGTCTTCGAGACACAACGAGCGACTTTTCTTATTGTCATTGAAGGGAAGAGAGAAACTCGTGAGGTCATTGTAAATTTCATTTCATGGTGGAGTAATGTCAAGTAAGCCCAGCGGTTATTTTAAGGAGACTCAGATTTTATTTGTCAAATCAACAAGTTTTACATAAATGAGAATTTAGTAATTTTCTAATAATAATTCACTTGCATTTATTTATTTTTAAAATTTTTATCTCAAATTTATGTAAAATTTTATTGAATTTGAGTCAGGTATGAAAGCCAGTACAGAGGAAGTTAAATAAATATTGGTCAAAAAAAAAAAAAGCTAATGAATAAAAGAGAGATACTTAAAAGATACAAAACGTAAATAAATAATTAAATAATAATAAAGACAATAGCCCAAATAAAAAAAAGTAATAAAAGAAACTAAAAATTAATCAAAGTTATTAGATATTTTAATTTAAAAAATATTCAAATTTTTCATTTTTTTATAGATAGCTATAGCTAGAATATTTTAAATAGCTAATAGATAATTACACTAGAAAATGTTCTAGGCAGGCAGGTAGTGATTCCCAATATTTTTTTATACACACAACTACTTCATTTTTTTCTTCAGAAAGTAAAAAAAAAAATTTTCAAAGATGATTTGTAGATACAGTGAAACCCCTATATACCAAGCACTTATTTATCTAATGAGGTGTCAACTCTTTCAAGGCGCACTAGAGAAGATTCCAACTCCAGGATGCAGAAGACGATCAAGAAGTTCGAAAAATAAATAGAGGTGTTGGTATTAGAGGTTTTACATATATTGTAACTAAATTTTAACTTTTCGGCAGTTAAAACAATAATTATTTTAATTTTATATTGTCTCAATTGCAATTGTAACCGTGAAGTTGTTTTTTTATCCTTAATTAAAATGAGAAAAAATAAATATTGTAATAATAAAAACGTATATTGAGTGAATAAATTTATTTATAGAAAAACAACATCACGTGATATAATTGCAATGATTGGGAATCATTATAAAGCTATATAGGTTACTATATTTTCATTTTTATATTTTTTTTCTGAAGTTAAATTCAATTTATTTTTCTTTATTTTCGAAATTTTAAAAATTTAACTCAAATGCCAAATAACCTATAAGCTGTTCTCATACCACAACACATAGGCCCACCTCCCCCACCTTCTTTTTTCTCTTTTCTAGCATAGGTTACTCGCTTCGTTGGACTGCTGGCTCACTTGGACCTTCGAATTATCTAATGACAAGGTGTGTTCCCGATTGCCATCTCGGCAATCCTTTAGTTGATAGGCAGGATGAATAAGGGTGGGTTTTAGCTTTAGGGCTTCTCTTTCAGAACTCTTCGAGCGATTCGATGGATGGATGGATGGAAAAATATTAATATTATTAAGGTACTGTCTATCCCCGCCTCATATATTAGGTCTAGATAGATAGATTAGACTTACAATGTTAGATAGATATTATAAACATTAAGAGAGATGAACAATCTATTGATAAATGCCAAAAGACATGTGCAAAATAAATACAAATAAACAAACGTTATCGTATTTCATTGGCCAAATTTAAAGTGTGAATCTGAGTCTCCTCTTTATTTTTATTTTAATATTTGCAGCAAGGGCGTAGCTAAGACAGAGAACAAAATGGCAAAAAAATAATATAAATAAAAAAAAGTAAAAGAAGTCAGTTTTAATAAAAATAAATCCAATTTTTGAATTTGATTTTGTTTTCATGATGTAGAGAGATTGCTTTCTTAATGTCATGAAAATCAAAATCATATTTCAACTATAATAGAAAGTTAAAAGAAAGTGATTTCGTGTTTGTCTAGTTTTTTTTAGAGCCATTCCTCTTGGCAACGCCCTTGCCTGGCGGATCTCTGAAGGGGGATCTGAAAGGGACCCGTTTTGTAAAATTTGTTTTCTTGATTTGTATAAAATACAACGTTTCGGTTACTAATTCTATTATTGGAATCTTCAGGATCAATATAGATAAAAATTTATTTACCTTTAGGTGCGATTTGTATCTAAATTATTCCTGAAGAAAGCACATTGAATTAATAATCAATACCTGTTTTAACACAAATAAACTTTTATTAAATCGAATACATTGATACGGGTTCTAATTGTTTTTACAAATTGCGATTTTTAAAATCTAATTTTTTAATTAAGAACTTCCCTAGATCTCTTGGATCCGCCTTTGCCTTTAAAGTTATATTTTTAAGAATAAATCAAAAGCCTAATAAAAATATTCTTTTTGTTTTTCAAAAAAAAAAAAAGATTATTCTAAATTTGAATTAAGAATTGATTTATGATACATTTTTTAAGTCAAAATTGGGGAAATTAAATTTTCTATTATTCAAAATTTGATTATTTTTTGAAAGAAATCTAAATATTTTTATGAATTTATTTAGTGTTTTTGAACATTGAATATTTTCAGCAGAATATTTAGATTATTTAAAAAAAAAAATATTTCAAAAAATTTTAGGATATAGAATAGAAGATGGTGGGTGGAAAAAAATTATTATTCGTCAATTTTGTATGAACCAAAATAATTTTTTATTTTGCTTTTGAATATTTTATTAAATTTAAATTGTCATACTCCATTGTAAACTCTTTTGTGAACAAGAGCTCTCTCTCGGAACTCCATCGCTAGAATTAATCGTAAGCTGACTGACTCTCTATCCCCCTTTTAGGTAGTTTAGTCTAGAGATCGGAGGAAAGAGACGAGTTCTTGGTTTTTTTTTTTTTTTTTTTTCTATTTTATTTTTGAATTTCAAAAAGTGAAACTTGTCATGTTTCATTGGATTCTTGATTCTGATCACATTTGATTTCGAACAGCAAGTGAATCGAACATAAAGATTCCCTTGTGGAGAGTACATATATACTTCGCTTTAATGATTAATAGGCTTTTAGGCAGGGTCTCATCAGCTGGTACTCCGTTCAGTTCGGGTCTTTGTGTTAAGATGATAAATCCAATGAAAATACAACAGGTTTCTTTTCGGACAAAATTTTTATAATTATTTCGGCCAAAATTCATTGCATATTCTTTCTTTTATATGAATTAGGGAATGATACTTAGTGGTGAGGGGGATCACTCTCCCTGGGCGCATAAGAAAACTTTATCATAGGTCCCTTAGCTTAGCTTTACTTAACATTGACAATTTATTTGAATTGGGAGAGTGGTCACACTTAAAGAATCTTTTTGTTGCACTTTTGCACACTCTTTGAACTACTTTTTTCATATATGATCATTTATTAATACATTTTATGCGAAGAACATTTAAGAATTATGAGTGAATGACATTTTTTTTGTCTCTAAGAAGACTAAGAAGTTTTATAATGCAAGATTCGACTAAACGAAGAGAAGAAGATAAGAATTCAAGAAATCATCATATCTCCTGTGGTTCTTCAAAATATGTTCTCAAGACTAGGATAAATTTATTATTATCTAATTTTATTTATTTATAAAATAATAAACTTTGTACTGTATATTAAAAATAAAAAAATTAAATGGCAAATATTTTTCTTTTAGTCTTAAAATATTTTGTAGTCAACTCATATTCATAATTAATTCAACATTTGAGAATTAATTTTGAATATGAGTTTTTATTTAATCATGTGAGATTTTTTTTGTTTAGATTTCTTATCCCAAAAAAGCCATGAAAAGGGATCTTCTAGTTTCTGCAAACTACTAACATGGTGTACACATATTAATGAAAAAGTAATTATTTATTTATTTTTTTACAAATACATAGAGAAACAATATAGACTACCAAAGGTGGTTACTTGTCGATTTTTATGAGGGGACGGTCCTCATTAAGATTATTAAAACACTTAATTTTTGCAAATTTTTATTGACTTGATTGGCCAACTCAAAGCATTACTAGAGTTTCGATTTTTTTTTTTTACAAATCATTTTTAAGGCCTAAAACAATCAAACAGACATTAATCATCATCTTAATTTAAGGAAAATTCAGTTTAGTCGTGATATTTCTAAAACATAACCTTTTGTTTATAAAATTTTCTGAGATGTCTCGATGCTGTTGAATGTTTACTGGCGATTTTCCCTCAACGCCTCTTGAAAAAAATAATATAGTTATAGGCAGGGGTGCGAATTTGTTGAGGGCAGGCGGATCCGCAACACAATGCTTGCATTTGCTGAATGAATGAGTGACTTATCAAATTGAATCATGGGTCCCTTCCCCCTCCTCCCCACACTGAAGGGGTCAAAGGCCTCGAGGGCGTGAATCACGCCCCATTGACAAAGCTATCGTAAATAATCAACCCCATTCACTGTGCTAATCAATTTTCTATTAAAACTATCAAGGAATCCAAAACCACTTCGGGTGGGAATCAGACTTGAAAAATTAACTCCTTAAACAAGAGTGCACATCCCGGTATGATTGAAATGTTGACTTCAATAGCAGCGTTTTTCAAACAACTTTATAAACGCACAAATCAAAGATTAGACCGGCAATTTTTGAATTTATACCGCCTTGCTAATCCGGTCTAAACGGGACCGGTCCATGGACGTAACTAGAGGCGTGCCGGGAGGGGGGCTGCCCCCCCCCCCAGGAAGCTCCTTGCCCCAAGAAAAATTGAAAAAATATGGGGCTTTCCAGGCCCACCGGAGGTTAGCTGCCCACCCCCCCCCCGGTTGGTCCCATGGCCCTCCGGCCAAATTCTCTAGTTACGCCCCTGGACCTGTCCTTTTCTGGATTAGCCAAAACATTTAATATAATATCAAAATTTAATCTTAAAAATCTGTAATTACACTTAGTTTTCTTAAATAACCCCTTTTTTGCTGCAATATCCCGAAGAAGTGGCTTTTCATCACACGGGATTCATCTGTATGCCGGATTAGCAAGACTTTCGTTCACAACTCACATAGATTGGAATGGGATTTTCACAATTCCAATTTTAAGAAGAATTTTATATGGAGATGTTGGGAAGTCTTTTTTCTATTAACTTAAGAAATAATTTATATGGATACTTGGAGAAAAAAGGCAGATTACAAATTTTCATTAATTTTATTATTCCTTCTGAATGTTTCGGTCCGGAAGCATCTTCAGGTCCACTAGATAGTCATCATTGATATATCTGGTTGTAATATTTTTCTTTTATTATGCTGAAATCCAAACTGACACCACAATTGAAACTTTCTTCTGGCTCTGAATTGAATACCGGGAAAAAATTTCCATCCGGGTTCTAATTCCACAGTGGTGTCAGTGACTTGTAAACAAAGTTTATGTTCTTTCTTTCCCCCTTGAAAGGGCATTGATTCATTGGTTTCTAAATTTTCTGCTAACATAATTTTATGGTTCTGTCTAATTTGTAAATTATAAAAGATTTAGGACATAATCTCTTTCTACTTTGGCGACTCCTAAATGTTTTGAGAATACTGATGACGTGATACAGTATGTCGCCCTACAGCATCCATTTATGCATCTCGTTGATGAATTTTTATTGGTGGTTACCAACACCCCGAGTGTCTGATTTGCGGAATTGTGCCCGGTCTTTGTTCCAAGTGTTTGTTCAGAGAGTACAATTGTCTCCCCGGCGTGCCTGCTGACATCATCACCTCGGGGGAGTAGTAGGTCACTCCACCCCTCCCACCGGATGATTATCAATGGAATAATGGGATGGACGCGTTTCCAAATAAAAAAAAATAAGCCAAGCTTTTTTTTTCAACAAAAAGAAAACAATAAACGAATAAATAAGCTATAGAATATATTTTTGTTTAAAATGATTAACTTAGAAAAAGAGAGAGAGTATAACAAAAGAAAATAACAGCCAATCAGAGTGAGCTGCAATCATTATTATACTTTGTCTCTCATATAAAAAAAAAAAAAAAAAAAACGGAAAAACAGAACATACAAAATTTCAAAAGCGTTTATTTCATTGTATATGTCCAAATACCCGACCACGGTTTTATTATATTTACCAAAGGTGTTTTCGTTTAGGGGCAGGCTTCAATCTCTCTTATATCATGGAAAGGGAAAACGTTCTTTTAATAGGGATTTGCTCTTTCCATCTCTCAGGATATTGGAACCACGGAAGTTTTTCTTATAAAACTTTTCTATGAGTTATAGAACTTTGAATGCTAGAAGAGAGTAAAAATATTGAATTAATGTAAAAAATTCTATCGAAATTTTGATGGAAATACACTTTTTCAGGTTCCCTGAGTTCAAAAAAGGGGATCCCGCAAAATTGTGAGTGTGTGTGTGTGTCTACTCTCTCTGTCTGTAATCAAAATAAAGTATGAAGGAAATGAGCTACGAGGTTGAAATTTTTTTTTTTAAGTTAAACACCCTCCGAACTCGTGTAAATAAGCTTTTAAACAAAATCAGCCAAAAAGTACTAGTACTTTACTGATGTAATTTTTCAATTTTTTTCTATTTTCTTGAAATTGGCTTTAACAATTTTGATTAAAATTCATAAATCAATTATTTTTTCGTTCCTCTTTAAAATGTATATTCTCATTTTGACTCAAGTTTTCACACTTTCAGGTCTATTTTCTAAAAACAGGCGTTAAAATTTAAAATAAACAAATGGGTGTTAAAAAGTAATGTAGAAACAATCAGCGTTAAAAAAATGCTATTCTCTAAACAAAGTTTTAACTGCGACGTTAACATGTTGCTTTTATTTCAAAACTATCAAAATTATAACCTTATTTTTAGGTTAAGGACGCCATTTTTATTTTAAACACGACGTTAAAATATTAAAGGCATCCCCTAGACATGGCATTAATTTTTAACACTATTTACTAAATGTTAACGCTTTGGCTTTAAATTTTTGTTTACAGAATAGCTATTTGAGGCAAGGAAGTGATTTTGAATAGCATTTTTTAACGCTGATTGTTTTTACATTACTTTTTAACACCCATTTGTTTATTTTAAATTTTAACGCCTGTTTTTAGAGAATAGACCTGTTTATTCTTTTACTTTGAAGGTAAGAGAAAGTTATGTGCTATCACACCAGATTTTTTTCAAATTTCTCCAAAACCCCTCTAGCTAATTTTTAAATTCTTAAATCTCCCTAATAATAATTATTTTTAGAGGAATTCTAAAGCAATTAATCGGAAAATGCATAATTATTGGTCGTTTGGTTTGATTACAATCAATTTAAAACGAACTAATTTCTGCAAGCCCTGATATAAAATTTTAGTAACTTTTCTTCTGTCGATATATCAACTCTTTATTCAGAGATTATACTCACTTGGGTTCCCTCACTTTTTGTTGGCTCTATTTGATACTTTTCTTTCGAAAGATGATTAAAAAATATTTTTCTTTTGTTAGAAAAGAAAAATAACCGAGTGTCCCCTCGAGTGAATCAACTTGATCAAAAAAGTTATAGGAATTTAATTGAAACGGAAAATAAGAAAAGAAAAGATAAGAGCCAATTCGAGAAATGATAGTAGAATAAAAAACATCTGGTGTGACGCACAGCACCCAACTTTCTCTTGCATTGGGTTATTGAAAATTGTGTTCTGTGCTTGTCACCAGATTTTTTGTGTCGACATATATTTAGTTTCCGACGAAATATTTTTTTTTTTTTTTAATTTGATTTAAGGTATTTTTCGGCATCGACACCTTGACCTTTGGTACCAGAAGCTAATGCTCTAGCCCTGAGCCACAGACCAAGGGTATTTAAAGTTTTTTTTTAGCATCTCAGGCCATTTAGACTCGGCCTTTATTTATATCAATGGCGTCACATGAGACGGGATGCGAACCCCTGATCCCTAGAACAATAGGCAACACTTCTGCCATCTGTGCTATTATCTAGGGGCCCGCCGATATACCGTATTATAATTCAAGATGTAAAATTCATAAACATGGAAAATATTTATATTTTGTTACCATGGCAACCACTTCTATCTTTCCTATGGAGTACAGGAAGCAAAGTGTACTTCAAATATTTTTTAGCTTTGAAAAAGCGACTTTTATGACCGACTTTTTCAAATTTTTCAATATAATATGCTTTTTTTTAATTTTGCATTTTCGGCTGAGGCCATTGATTTTTTTTTCTTTTTTTTTAAATTTATTTATGGTATTTTTAGACATCGAGGCCATCTAGACCCGGTCCCTATTTATTCCAATTGATTTGTATCCAAATCAATTAATATATAAGGTTGTCGGAGAAAATACACCAGCGCGCTGGTGCAGCGGTTGCTTTCCATATTAAAATAATTTATTTTCAAATATTTGGGATTGCTTACGTAATCCATCTCCAGTGCATCAAATTATACATATGTGGAGCGTGAGTAATAGAACTTGAGTGCGTCAAGCGGGCCACTGTCAGAAACTGTTTTTTTTTTAAAGGAATTGTAACCAATTGTATCAGGTTCTTACGTGTATAGTTTTCCCTCAGTGGCTTGCACATCAAAAACATCCTCTAAATCTAGAATGGCTTCTCATATTAAAATTATCTTAATATGCATATTAGGGTGACCCTGATCCATAGAGGTCATATTTTTTCCATCGCCTTTGAACTTTGAGAGTTTTCCTAAAACTTTGAACATTCCCACTGTATTCGTCCACAAGGGACTAAATTAATTTCAAATTACAATAAAACTAGAAATTTATTTTTTAGAATCTTTTATTGCTTATAATTACCTCAAATAATACATAATTAATAGATAGATTAAATTGTTTCATCTGTCAAATTCCTCAGCACAATATTCAGAAAGCAATATGTTCATATTTCTTTTTCATTTTATATTTATTTGGTTTTCATCCAAATCCTCTTGTATGCATAAAACAAGGTCAAAAATTGACTTTTTTCACACCTGACCCATGGTTTTTAAGATTGTTTTTTGTTCTTAATACAAAGTAAATGCAATAAAATCATTTTTTTTTTAAGTAATTTTGTACCAACCCATTTTACTTACACATACACCCAGACATTTATATATTCATGGGGCCTCAGCGTTTTTTTTTATGGAAAAAATGGGCCGCACATCAAAAAAGGCTGGGAACCGCTGGGATAGACTAGATAGGAAATTTTCTTGCCCTTAGTCTCCCATCTTGATCAAATCTAATCTTTATCCCATCCTTACTAATGCGATTTTCCCAATTTATACTTTTTTAATTTTTAACCCAACCCTAGTAAAATTTTGATATACGTATTAAACTAAATAAAAATTTTTCTTCTATTTATTTTTACGTATTTTTTTTATTTTTAAATCGCAATAGAATATAATAAGTTGAAGCTCCGTCTCTGTTTCCATGTATGATTTCTTGACTTTTTCCCCATTTCCTTTATGTTGTCTATTTTTCTTTTGACCCCCCTCCCCTTCCCCCACTCTTCAGTAGACAGCCAATAGCAGTATACTCCCCCCCCCCCACTTCATTCTTTCTCTCCTTTTAAGATTTATCCGTTTGATATCTCTCCGTTGGTCCACTTCTTCTTCTTATTCCATTTATATTCGGACATAAAGCGAATCGAATCGACCCTGATGGAAAAAGAATAAATGCGCAAACAGATAAAGCCTAGAAAGCTACTCGGTGGACAAAAAAACAAACAAATAAATAAATAGAAATAAAATGATCTTTTCAAATGAATCTTATTCATATTAAAATATAATCGATAGATGTGCATCTTTATTTTTTTGGGACAAATTTTCAGCTATATTTATGCAAAAATATTTATAGTGCATTTAGATAAAAGTTTTTTTGTTTTATTTTTATATTATTAATATTTCGACACGAGGCTTTTGAACCGGCCGAAAATCGGCCAAAAAGTACTAGCACTTTACTAATGTACTTTTTCAGTTTTTTTCGATTTTCTCAAAATTCACTATAACGATTTTGATTAAAATTCAAAAAACACTCATTTCGCTCTCAAAATTGTTTGAAGCACAACACTACTCTTGTACTTCATAGGAAGGATAAGAGAAATGGTTGCCATGGTAACAAAATATTTTGCCATACTAATAAATCTTACATCTTGAAATCTTTTTTTTTTTTTTAAACATTCACACTTTTTTCTCATTCACACTCACACTCACACAAACATTCATACAGTCTTTTCGGCAACTCAGGCCATATAAGACTTTTTACGATATCCGTTATTAATAAATATACATATATGGGGTCCAGGCATAGGCGTAGCCAGGAATTTTGGATGGGGGGGGGTTTAGGATTATTTCTCCCCCCCACCCCGACTAATAGGGCGGTATAAGGCGTCTAATGAAATATATGACTAGCCACTTACCCCACCTTCGCTTCGCCCCCCCGGACCCCCCCCTCGAGGTGGCTCGGGCCCGCCCTTTCTTAATTAAGTGCCGCAATTTTTCAATCAGCTCGTATCATGCAATAAATAATGAAAAATCTCTTAATTTTATGTATATATGTTTCTCTTGACCAGACTCCTATCTCAGACCTCTTTAAGAAAAAAAATAAAAAATTTATTTATATAATAATTTTTATTATTTTTCATTTGCGAGATTTAATCAATTTTAAGCGGCTTTAATTTTTTATAAAGCATAACAAAAATCAATTCTTTTCAATGGGAAAATTCTGAATTTTCTCGAATTTTTTGCGTTTTATTTAATTTTTTTTTTTTTTTAAGCTAGAGAAAATTATTATATTTTACTTTCTCTTACCCTATATATGAAAAATATAGAGAGAAAAAGTATTTTGTATTATAGAGCTTAAATATCTAGTCATGGCTTGGGTCCAATGGGGGGGGGGTTTGAACCCCCAAACCCCCCCCCCCCGTGGCTACGCCTATGGGTCCAGGCATTCTTATTTAAGCCATTTGGTATCCAATTGGCTTAAATAAAATCATCGGACTGCCTGGGGTCGAACCCGCGACGTTTGGTATACGAGGTTAGCACGCTAACCTCTACGCCATGCCCCGAGGGCTTCTTGAATTCTAATATATCGGCGGAAAAACTAAATATAATACTACACGAAAAATCTGGTGTGACAAGTACAACTTTCGATTATCGAAGGTAAGAGAAAGTTGTGTGTTGTGCGGCCAGTCACACCATATTTTGTTCAGTTTCTATATAATCAAAATTCTCTCGTTAACAATTTTGATTAAAATTCATAAATCAATTATCTCTTTAAGGTGCGCGTCTCGGAAAACCGTTAAAACACGATTGACTCGAGGCGGCACCAGATGGCGTTAGTGTTACCCCATTAGAATACACGCAACTTGATCCATTTCATTCTAGACTTTCCAGCTAATTAATTAAAGGCAAAAAATTAATTATTTTTTAACACAATGATTGCTAATTTAATTATCTACAACTTATAGAGCTCCTTTTTTAAAAATATCTTTTATTTAATGCGATTAATCTAAAAAAAATTTTTTTTTCGAAAATCAAAAAAAGGGCTTCTATAAGTTGTAGATATTTTAAATAGCTTTAATTTAAAAAAAATTTGAGGTCGATAGCTTCAAAATTGTGGCCGCTGGAAAGTCCCAAAATTAGCACCCCGAGACGCGCACCTTAAATACATTTTGCTCTCAAAATTGTTTGAAGCACACTTAACTCTTGTACTTCATAGGAAAGATAGGAGAAATGGTTTCTTTTTTTCCGCTCTATTATTTGACAATATAATAAATAAAGGATTATATCAATCGGTTTTATTCCCAGATCCTATCAGTCTTTTTTCATCCAAATTTGTATCGTCTCTATTGTATCGTATCGCACTTGAACTAATAGATTTAATATTTATTTAGTTATTTCTATATAAATATTTGTTAGAATGAAAAGGTGCAGTCATTTGGTGATTGATAAAATTGTCAAAAAGAGAATTCGTTGTTGATTTTTCAATATGTATTTTAATTTTTTTTTTTTTTATATATGTATTTATATATTTAAAAAAATAAGAAAAAAGCCGTCTTTGTACGAAAAAGAATAGAGATTCTTTTGAATTCGATTTTGACGTCCCTTGTTTATAGGAGCGAAAAAACGATAATATCGGATGAAACTGCCAATTTTAATTAAAAAAATTTGGTTGTTATTAATTAATTAATTAGTTCTTTAGCCCCTCCTTAAAACGGGATGTTATAATAATAATGTATATAATGTATAAATTAGATACACTACTCTATAGTTACCAGTGTAATAAATTTGCCAAATTTCGTTTATCCAAATTTTATGCCAAAAACCCATAAAATTTTGTTAATTTTTACTTTCTCTTACCCTATATATGAAATATATAGAGAGAAAGTATTGTTTAAAAGCTTATTCATAATTATGTGACAATAATAGTTAATCTACAGGCCTAGCCTATATTACAAAATAATTATGCTTTTTCCTAAAGGTACCATCTATTGCAATAGTATTGAGAATAAAGCCCGGCAGTTAGGCAGCCCAAATGGTACACGTTCACTAATATATTAAAAAGATAAATTTTTATGGTAATAAAGGCCGATCGCCCTATTGTCTGCTTTGAAAAAGATATTTCTTAGACAGACCAGCTGCCATTTGGGCTGCCTAACTTCGGGGCTTTATTCTCAATACTATTGCAATAGATGGTACATCGACATATTTTCTAAATTTTTCGTTTAATAAGTAGGGAGACTTTCAAGTATTAAGTAAGTTACAAGGTATCACTTTTTCTTATTTTTGCTCAGGACCGGATCTAGGGGGGGGGGGGCTGTGGGGGCAAGTGCCCCGCGCGACAGATATCAGGGGGCGGCAATTAAAGAAAGATTTACTAAAAAAAATCTGGTGTGACTTGCGCACAGCACACAACTTTCTCTTACCTTCGGTAATCGAAAGTTGTGTACTGTGCTTGTCACACCAGATTTTTTGTGTCGACATGTATTTAGTTTCCGACAGTAGGGTACAATTGAATTCAAGATGTAAAATTTATAAGTATGGGAAAATATTTATATTTTGTTACCATGGCAACCATTTCTCCTATCTTTTCTATGGAGTACAAGAGTAAAGTGGTCTTCAGAAGATTTCAATCACAAAATGAGAATATACATTTTATAGAGAATCTAAAAAATAATTGATTTTTGAATTTAAAAAAAAATCGTTGGAGCAAATTTTGAGAAAATCGAAAAAAACTGAAAAAGTGAATCAGTAAAGTGCTAGTACTTTTTGGTCGATTTTGTTCAAAAGCTTCGTGTGACGTCCTATGGGGGTGCCTAACTTAAATATACAATTTCAACCTCCTAGCTCTTTTCGTTATTGAGATATTTTGTTCACAGACAGACACACAGACAGACAGACCATGTCGCGAAAACCACTTTTTTGGATTCAGGGGACCTCAAAACGTGTATATCCATCAAAATCTCGACATCGAATTTTTGACATGAACCAATACTTTCTCTCTATATATATATTACATATATACATAGGTAAGAGAAAGTAAAAAAGGTAAAATGATATGAATTTTGTTTAGAAAATTTTAACGAGGGGCTGCAAAATACTGATATTTATAAAAATTTCTTATAATTAAGTTCACAAATTTCTGAATTTCCCTTATATTTCGATTTGATATTTTTCCAATTTCAAAAATCTGGTGTGACTGGCGCACAGCACACAACTTTCTCTTACCTTCGGTAATCGAAAGTTGTGTACTGTGCTTGTCACACCAGATTTTTTGTGTCGACATGTATTTAGTTTCCGACAGTACGGTTCATTCGATTTTCAAGATGTAAAATTTATAAGTATGGCAAAATGTTTATATTTTGATACCATGGCAACCATTTCTCCTATCTTTTCTATGGAGTACAAGAGTAAGGTGGTCTTCAGAATATTTCAATCACAAAATGAGAATATACATTTTATAGAGAATCTAAAAAATAATTGATTTTTGAATTTAAAAAAAAAAATCGTTGGAGCAAATTTTGAGAAAATCGAAAAAAACTGAAAAAGTGAATCAGTAAAGTGCTAGTACTTTTTGGTCGATTTTGTTCAAAAGCTTCGTGTCACGTCCCATGGGGGTGCCTAACTTAAATATAAAATTTCAACTTCCTAGCTCTTTTCGTTCTTGAGATATTTTGTTCACAGACACACACACACACGACACACACACAGACAGACAGACCATGTCGCGAAAACCACTTTTTTCGATTCAGGGGACCTCAAAACGTGAAGATCCATCAAAATCTCGACATCGAATTTTTGACATGAATCCAATACTTTCTCTCTATATATATATATTACATATATACATAGGTAAGAGAAAGTAAAAAGTATGTGCACATAGATACTTAAAAATTGTAATAACTTAATAACTTTTTTCTTACCATTGATCTGATTTCACTAAATGGCCGAAAAAAGTCAGATCACGGGTCACTATAGTAATTTTGAGAAAAAAATTTACTAATATACTATATTTAGTTATTATTTTTGATATGCATCTAAATTAATTTCTTTTTCTTTCATAAAATAATTACGATAATTATTATTCACAAAAAGCAAGTTTTTTTTTCTTTAAAAAAAAAAGGCAGTCGCTGTTAGTGTCAACATCCCTTGTGTCCCTCTGATTATTATTATAAAGACCTCCATGTGTTTTTTCTTCATGACCAAGATAAAATCCAGGTCAGAATAACAAGGGCACAATAGGGCCTTAGATGTCAGGTTATCAGAGTCACAAAACCACCTTATTTGTATTGCGATAATCCCATTCAGCCATTTTCCACTTCCTCTTAAAACAAAGCGCACGTTTGTCTCTCTCCACGAATGGGCAATTTTGAATGTGTTTTATGTTTACACGACGACAAGACTATATATCGTGCAATTTGCAACAATTTGCAAATAAATTCTCCGCTCTTTCTATTCTTGATACAATAAAAATGAACATGAAATCTGTAAAAAAAAATATGAATTTTCAATCGTTTTTCATATACTTTCGTGCTTTAATTTTAATATACCCAGTTTGTGAAATCAAGTTCATATACTGGTTTATAAAGTAAAAAAATTAAGAAATAAGTGAATAATATTCAAAATGAACTGCCGTATCGAGCACTATTAATTTTTATGTCAATCATTCTTATCTTTAGTATCTCTTCTGACACTACCAATTCGTTTTTTACCCTTCAATTTTCTCAGTTACTAATTTCCAAGAGAGAGAGATGATGAGGCGGAAGTATCATGGTTATAAATCAAAAAGATCATCTGATTTTTATTGGCAACCCTCTCTCTTCATCCCCTTAGATATTCAATTCTAGTCTTTGGGCGGATATTAGCCGGAGATGGATATCCCTCGATAACATGACTATATGATATGACGGCCTTGGCCCTCACGCCACTTAATAACATGTGTAATTTAAGATAGGATTGCTTTCTGATTCTTTCGTTGTGCAATTTTTCAAAAACATATAAAAAAAAACAACTTTTATTAGAAGAAAATTGTTCTGCTATCTCGATATTAACATTGTAAGAAGAAAAGTTTTGCAATTTCAATGCCTATATTTTATTTATTTTTTAATTTTGATTTTTTAGAGGGGAAAGGAGATTCTAACATCGTCTTTTTGGCAACTTTCGCCGTACTTGTTATACTAATTATTGTACTATATTTGTGATCCAAGCACATTTATTTATTACAATTTCTATTCAATTTTTTTTTTTTTTTATTTAATTTTAAGTCATTTCGGATCCTGATGAATCAAAGGAACTTTAATTCATTTGTCTATTTAGTGCACAGTCAGTGGCGGTCAAGGGCGGATACAGGGGGGAGGGGGTAAAAGGAGGCAATTGAGATTTGAGAAAAATATTTTTTATGGATAAATCCTTATTTTTAATATAAAATTTTAAAAATTAATACTTAAAAATTTGATTCGTATATATTGATATATTCTGGAAAACAAGAATGCACCTTTAAATTACCGAAAGTAAGAAAAAATTCTGTGCTCTGCGATCAGCCACACCAGATCCCCCCCCCCCCCCCCCCAGAAACTCCTCTGGATCCGCTCTTGGTGGCGGTCCCACGATTTGTTAAAGAGGAAGCTCGAAATTTTTTGGTGTAGAAAAGGAGGAGAGGTAGTGGCACATTTAAAGTCAGGATGTAATAATGATTTATTATATTTTATTTTAATTCCGGATTCGATTCAGCATTAATAAAGAAATGAAAATAATTCAATTTTTTTGCATTTTTTTTCTACGGTGGCCCTAACTTAATATCTTGTACGTATAACACTACCACACTCAGATTTTCACATAATTAGTCGATTAGTATTATTTACAACTTACCAAACGCCGGGGGGCCTGGCAATAGAGTAGATCAACAGCCACCGATATTGTTGCTGTTGAGAACGACTCAATTTCGGTTGGGTTCCCCGAAAAACATTGGCGTGGAACGTCATAAGACGAGATAAAGTAATAATTCTGTCGTTTATATATAAATTATAATAGTGGTAATTAGAAATTGCTGTGATATTTGTCCTGTGAATTAATAAAATAGTTTGTTCTCCTTTCTACCGTGTGGAGTAAATGGCCCTCTGGTAGCTGAAGCGCCCTTAAATCTCTGAATAAATAAAAAATTATAAATTTTTAAAGGTACCTATCTATCAGGTATATCTTATAATTGAACGCAATATAGCTAAAATATAACCGTAAAAAAACTAATTATTCTTCTGATTTCGTCAAGATAGTTCCTCACAATAAGTCTCAAAGGGTCGAAATGAGCTAAGTAAAATGCCTGTAGGAGAGTCCGTCCGTTCTAGAATGAATGTTACTCGAATGTGTTGGGAAATTTTACTTGATCGATTTTTATAAAAATTTTAAAATATATTTTTATATAATTATTAAATAGAATTTATTAATACTTCTAAAATTTAATAATATCCATCAATATTAAAAACAAAAATCTGGTGTGACTGTTGCCTTCGGTAATCGAAAGTTGTGTTCTGTGCTTGTCGCACCATATTTTTCGTGATAATTCCCAAAGTAAAGTGGTCTTCAGAAGATTTCAATGACAAAATGAGAATATACATTTTAAAGAGCATCTAAAAAATAATTGATTTTTGAATTTTAATCAAAATTGTTAGAACGAATTTTGAGAAAATAAAAAAAAAAAAAAAAAAAAAACTGAAAAAGTACATCAGTAAACCACTAGTACTTTTTGGCCAATTTTGATTAAAAGCTTATTTTTACGTCCTACGGGTGTCTAACTTAAATTTAAAACTTCAACCAACTAGCTCAATTCCTTCATGCTTAAAATTGAACACACACCCACACACAGACAGACCATGTCGCGAAAACCCCCTTTTTTGGATTCAGGGGACCTCAAAACGTGTATATACATCAAAATCTTGACATCGAATTTTTGACATGAATCCAATACTTCCTCTCTATATATATTAACATATATATAGAGGTAAGAGAAAGTAAAATATAAAGGATTTTCATTTAAGAGGATAAAAAAAAGGTTTAAAAAAATTTTATAATTAATGCCATTTTATTCACAACAATTGTTATTCTTTTTTTTTACAATCTTAATATTTTATAAATGTTTTTTTTTTTTTATTTATTTATTCATTAATTTGAAAATAATGACGTCATAATATTGAATAATCTAATAAAATGAGCCGTTTGTATTCTATACAATATATATATAATATTAAATATTTGATATAAACATTTTATCTATTTTGGATCGATATGATGACGTCATCACAATTAGTCTTTGAAAATAAAAACAATTAAAAGAACATAATTATAATATAAACAATATAATAATAATAAACATTTAACACATTGATATGTATTTAGAGAGAGAATATTTACATTTATATGTATAATAGATGACTTATAATAGGAAATAATAAAAAAACATCGGTAGCAGTATAAGAAGTGATTCGTTTCTATGAAAAACACATACATACACCACTGATGATTATTAATTATGGATGATATACACACAAATTAAGTGGTCGGAGCCTCAAAAACCCACGAGTTATTGTTTTTAAAAAATGTTTAACGCTCGGTGTAATATAAATCTTAATAATTACTAGCCTCACGATTCACCTCAGGCGGCCTTCGCGCTTAGCCTGGAGAGCCTTTTTTTTGTTTTCCTCTATAGGAGAATTTATTGCTCGAACTGCAGACTATCCTTGCCTTTCCTTTCCTGTTATCTTAAGAAGATCCTCTGAGAATTTCAATTAATTATTTCAAGCAGAAAGTAGGCCACTCTCATAAATTTGAATATCCTCTCCATACATTTCCTATGGGAGAAATCCTAACTTCAACAATTAATAACTCAAAAAGTAATAGAAATTTCAGCACAAAAATAATTTTTTTCTAATCCATATTAGGTCCTCTTTGAACATACTAAAACTTCAGAAATATCAAGTAACTTAAACAGAGCATGATAGACAGGCAGGCGTACGGACATTAGCGAATATTCGTTGATATTTTTTTTGGCTCCACCAATGATGACTGATCTAAGATTGAGTGAGGCATAAGAAAAAAAAAAGAATCACATGTAATCGGCTGATTTTTACATATTATATACAGACAGATAATGCATCATTATAGTGCAAAAGATAACTTTGCAGTAGGCTTACCTGTTTTAAGATACCCTTTGATAACCATGCTCGAATAATTGAACACTTAATAAGAGAAAACCACAAAATATATTTTGTCCAACTTTAGAATTTAGATTGAATTTTTTTTTTTTTTTACAATTTTTACAATGTCTTGTAATGAAAATATATTGAGAGTGAGAATTAAATTATTGTTATCATGAGAAAATACAATAATATCTTAAAAAAAAATATTCTTTATTTTTATAAATTAAATTTTAAAGCGTGTTCTATGCATCGAAATATTTGCTAAATAAAGAACGTCAGGTGGAGCAATAAAACTGCTGGTTATTATTCTCCAACCCCATCAAAATAATCTTTATTGGTCGTTTTGTTAAAAATATTATGGTCTTCTTCAGCCAATTGCCTGCATCCTCGCAACCCAACATTACAATATCTACACTCGCAGAGTGGTCTATTATGGTCCTTCAGACCTTCAGATTTTGATTTTTCCACCCATTAGGATATCTTATAACCTATAAGCCGTATGTTCTGTTTTCTTTATGGATTATAATATGTCCCCCCTCGACTCACTGACTGCTACTGTCAGCTGATAGAGGCCGCTGTTCATCGGAGGCGGTAGAGGAGGCGGCAACGGCAGCAGCGGCTGCCGCCCTCCACCATACAGCCTCCAGGTTCTCCCTAGATGGGAGAACCGGAAGCGGTCTTCAGATGATGTGTTGGGGGCTGGGGTAGAGCGGTGGCGGTGGTGGTGGGGCTTGAGGTGGCTGAGTTTCGTCAGGCTTGACAAGCACGTAGGCAACGGGACGTTTGATGCTGTCTGGAGGCGGTGTAGGCGTGGTAGGCGATGTGGGGCTGTCTGCTGAGGGATGCGTGGGTGGTGTGGGTGGCGGAGGTGGAGGTGGCGGTGGTGGTGGCGGTGGGCAATTACAAGATACCATACAACCAGCTGCAGCAGCACTTCCCCAAGCTGCAGCAGCTGCCTGTGAGTAGAGTGAGTTTCCATAAAGCGCTTGTAGCGCCAGGTCGGCTGCTACCTTAGAACCGAGGTCATCTGCGTGTAGCTTCGCGGCTGCTGCTGGATGCAGAGGATATAACGCCGGATATGGAAATGTGGGGAAGATGGAACGGGGGAATTTGAGATCAGCATCGGTACCAAGTAGTGGAGGCGGCGGCGGAGGTGGTGGAGGTGGCGGTGGGCCTGTTGGGGGTGGTAGTAGCCCTCTTCCTAAAAGATGATGGCCGTCTGCCACTGAGCTCATCAGTGAAGGCAGTGAGAATCCATATTTAGGTTCCTTCTTGACTAACGCCTTAGGTTTACGTCGTGGTCGATATTTGTAGTCAGGATGCTCCTTCATATGCAAGGCCCTGCAACAATATCTCTCTTTGAGCTTCTCGTCAATTCTCAAATACAAATAAATTATAACTGCTAATAAGATTGGCTTCGACTTAAATGAGTGCTAAATAGTATTCATATTTCACCTAATAGTTAGACAACCTGAGTGGTTAGATCGACACAAATTTATTTTAGATTTCCTTTTTTTATT
This sequence comes from Euborellia annulipes, assembly GCA_023213315.1. Taxonomy (NCBI): domain Eukaryota; kingdom Metazoa; phylum Arthropoda; class Insecta; order Dermaptera; family Anisolabididae; genus Euborellia; species Euborellia annulipes. The sequence continues at coordinate 100,269 of JAKCPI010001598.1, read as the reverse complement.
GTATGACTTATTTTATAAGTTTTTATAAGGCCATTTGTTATTATTTGAAATTCCTACAGAGATCTCCGTTTATTTTACCCGAGGTGCTTCCGTGCATGAAGACAAACACCTCAAACCCAACCTGCACCCCCCGTGAAGTTACTTTTCCTATCTCTAACTCCTTCTGCTTTAATTTCTAGCTAATACTTATTATTTCTGGATCCACCCGGTTCCTTTTACCCAACCTCTTCAATGATAGGGAGGATGTTCTAGTTTGACCAAGAATTCCCTCAGCACCGGTGTGTAGCCTACTCCTTTCGAAAAATGCATGAAGTTTTTCTTGGTCCTGAACAAAGTTTTTTTTTTATTCTGGTATAATTTCAAATTGCCTATTTATTATGACCGGCTTGCGAGAGATTTCCATTATTTCACATACATCCATCAACACACACAAATTTTCCTCGCGTATATTGCCTAAAATTGTTTGAAATTTTATATGAAAATGAAGTTAATTAGAAATTCTGGAAAGATTATCCAAAAATCGATCATCAAAAGTTCTGCTAACTATTGTAAATCCAAGAGCATAAATAACGAAAAACAACAAAACCGAAAGAACATTTACGTGCACTTCATAATATAATTCGTATATATGTATAAACTTTGCAAGTAAAGCAGGAGGCTTTTAGAGTTTATCTATTGACAACCAAAAACGATATTCAGTGCGTCAGTCATTTATGTATGAATAATAAAGAGCAAATTGCCTCCCTTTTGTCTATTACGACTATTGAAAGCTTAATATCGTATCCTTCCCCCACCAGCACCTCCCTGGCACTCTCTTATTTCATATTTGGAAGCAATACTTCTTTTTTTTTATTATAATTCTTGCTCCCTGACACGTGCAAAACAAATGCTTCAATTGCCCCTGGCTTGATTTGCTCATCCAACTGAAGAACAATTAATGGGAATGCAATGAAACGAAAAGAAATCAGCAGCAATTGAATTATTATTAATAATATTCAAGCCCTGGGGTGCATCCCTTTATTGAACCCCTCTCTCACTCTATTGCACTGTAAATAAAGTGTATTATATATTATTCAAATTGTCCTATTAATAAAATTTCATTCTGTTTATTAAATTTTTCTACACTATTAATGCTGAATATAATATATTAATATTAATACATAAAATTAATTTTTATAGAAATAATTTAGTTAATAATTTTTTTCGACAGTATTTAGAAAAGATGCTGTGAATGCGTGTTGAACAAACAAACATATTTATTTTGAGAAGGGCAGAGGCAGCCAAAAAGAAATAATTCTGAATGCTACAACAATTTCCCGGCGACGTTTCGGTGCATTTATTTATGCTCCATCATCAATGTGTTTTTTTTATGCTCAGAGTTGTCTAAAATTGTCTGGCATACAATGCTTGACAATGGTCACCCAAGAGAGTGAATGTGGTCTCATTTAGAATCCATACAATTCACTCTCTTGGGTGACCATTGTCAAGCATTGTATGCCATTTCAACAATATACATGTTCAATTGTAAAAAATTCAAAACATATGTATATATACCAGTCAATTTTAGACTTACTCTGACCATAAAAAAACACTTTGATGATGGATCATAAATAAATGCACCGAAACGTCTCCGGAAAATTGTTGTAGCATTCAGAATTATTTCTTTTTGGCTGCCTCTGCCCTTCCTCTCAAAGTTATCATCACAGCCACCACTTTTTAATTAAACATATTTATTATTTATTTAACTCACCAGGACTAAAGATATGATATTTATTATTTAAGCCTCATAAATATCTCATCAATTTTTGATTCTAAATGAGACCACATTCAGCCAAATAAAAATCCTCGATAAGCATATAAAGGCTTTTTATTTGGCTCAACTTGTTCTTATTTAGGATCAAATATATTCACAGCCACCAAATCCCATTTATTCATCAATTTTTGTTTATCCCTATTCTCAGTCTTTATGAACGAAGGGTCTTGGTTCGCTTCCTCTCAGCTCATTTAAATTGCAATTAATGATGACCAATTAATTTTAAAAAAATATATATATAAATGGTATTATACGTATATTATGTTCATTATATTTTATAATCTCTTTAGTCGTATGTTACATGGTTTGCTAAGAAATTACAAAGGGGTGCATTAATCTGTTTGTATTTGGTTTAAGGAATCAAACTGTTCTCAAATGACCATTTGACTAATGAATTATTTGAATAATTGATCTGAGGACTTTTTAATTGGACGATTGTACTTTTGTTATTAGTAACAGATCTGCGGTATGACTGAGATCGACTCTAAAACATTAAGCAATACATTAGTCAGTTGGTCATTTTGGTTGCCTACCTTCCAGCAACCAAATACGAAATTATTTATTGCGCATTTTTAATGGAATTATAAAAATTTTGCTTTCTGGGTGAGATGTCCCTTCTTCACTAACGGACAAAGGGGGGCTCCCTTTGAACAAAATTTTATTTTTCATGAACAAGTTTTTATTAATACTAAATCGAATTCGTTTTTAAATCATTATTGAAAGTTTCTAGTGTTAAATTGATTTAAATCATTATTACCCTCCCTTTCTTGAATGCGCCACTTCTTTACAAAAATTTTCACCACTCCCGTCAAGAACCACCACTTCCTGTCTTCACCCGTTCACATTACCTCCTTAAAATCACACACATCTTTAATTTATGATTAATTTACTACTCTTAATACTCTATCAGTTCTTATTTTCTCTCTCTACTCGCTACACAAAATAATTCCATTTACAAAGAATAAAATATGGTGTCCTAAATAATATTATAAATCATTTTTATTAAATTTTTAAATCCAAAATTAAGGGGCTTGGATTGTTTTAATTATCAAACACACTCTCTCTCTTTATTCCAAGTCGGGTTTGGTTCCAACGATAGCACAAACACCACCCCTTAATCCGGAATAAAGTGGACACAGAGAGAGAGAGAGAGACAAAGAAGAGAGAGAGACGTCGGTTCGCCTATTCAATTAGCATGAGCGTTTAAATCTGGGGGCTCTTTTTCCCCCGCAGAGAGAGAGAAGAGATAATCCGCTTTTGGCTCTCGCGGGCTTATGGAATTGTTATCTGGCACACTCTGGGCGTGCAGAATTACCGGGGGGTGTTTTATATACAATTAGCGTATTAGCGTGGTTCATGATCGCCCCCTGACTCTAAAACTATTGAACGCAGCCAGCCAACTTTGTAAAACACGTTTAATTCCAAATACAGGGGGCATCAATGACGAGGATGCGGATTATTATAAAACGGCGCAGGTGTTCTCTTTCACTCTCTCTATATGTTCATGTCATTATCAATGCTAAAACAATCAATCCGAAATTTGCTCCAAGGAAATATATTTTTTATTTACCTAACAATACATATAGACACACTTGACTGGTCTTTATCGAATACTTCACAGCGCAAACCTTGAGAGTTATTTGGGTTATATTTACATTGCTGTTTTTACGTTTTAAGAAAATTATATGAACCTCGGGCCTTGGTGTAGTGGTTAGTGGCCATTTGTTCCAAGAGTTGCGGGTTTGCATCCCGTCTTTCAATTAGATTGGCTACCAATCCAATTTAAATAAATAGAGACGGGGTCTAAATGGCCTTCGTTGCCGAAAAAGACCTTTAATGAAATAAAAAAAAAAAAAATTATATGAAAAAATCTTGTGTCGCACAGCACACAACTTTTTCTTACTTTCGGTAATTGCAATATGTGTATTGTACAGTACTTGTCACACTTGTGTCGAAATATGTTAGTTTCCGTCAGTACGCCCTACATTAGATAGAATTTAAGATGTAAAATTTATTTATTTTTTTTTTTTAAACATTCACACTTTTTTCTCATTCACACACACATTCACACAGTCTTTTCGGCAACTTAGGCCATATAAGACTTTGACGATAACCGTTATTTATGAATTTTTCTATATTAGGGTCCAGGCATTCTTATTTAAGCCATTTGGTATCCAAATGGCTTAAATAAAATCATCGGTCTGCCTGGGGTCCGAACCCGCGATGTTTGGTATACGAGGTTAGCAGTGGCGTAACCAGGGGGGGGAGGGGGGCGGCCCCCGCCCCAGGCGCATCGAGCCCTTGGCGCCCCCCGAAACCGGCATAGGCGCCCTACGGCCTCTAAGATATAGCCCAGCGAATGTGATTTTATCATATTCTTTTCATCGATTGTCTTAAAAAATTGATTGTTTTCTTTTAAAATTATATTACAACTTGAATTCTACTATTTTAAATGAATTTAATTCCAAACATAATAAATAATGTATATAGAGGCTTTATAATTACAATTTTTTCTTTCTCTTACCTCTATATATATATATATATATATTAATATCATAATAAATTCGTTTTATATCACAAATCCTGAGAAAAATGACAAAAAAAAGCCGGAACGAGATCCGAATACTAAAAAAAAAAAAAAAAGTCGAACGAAAAACGGCGCCCCTGTTGAGCTTCGCCCCCTCCGCCCTCAAAGGCTGTTACGCCGCTGGAGGTTAGCACGCTAACCTCTACGCCAAGCCTCGAGGGCGTAAAATTTATAAACATGGGATAATATATTTTGTTACCATGGCAACTATTTCTCCTATCTTTCCTCAGGGGACCTCAAAACGTATTTCCCTCAAAATCTCGACATCGAATTTGACATAAGTCCAATACTTTCTCTCCAGAGGCCTATATAGGTAAGAGAAAGTAAAAATATTTTATTATAATAAAAAAAATTTAATCACGTTTCAATTGATATCGTTAATTTATTTATTTATTATTATTTTATTGTCTCGGGATCATTGTCTGCTGTCACTTTTGTTTTGTTCTGTGTCATCTGTCATCATCATCGCTATCATCATCATTATCATCATCATCATAATCATTGTCGTCATCAGCCCGCATTATCATTTAATTAAACAACGAAGTTTTTGTTGTATGCGTGCGCGGAATTTTTTTTTTACACTGGTACATTTTCAAGTATATTTATTATGAATGAGGGTGCGAGAGATTTCTATTATTTAGGATACACCCACACATATACAGCATACCCCCTTGGATATGATAATACAAAAGAGTGCTTGAGTATGAAAAGGAAGCTAATTGGAAAATTAGAAAAAATTATCTTAAAAAAAAAATTATTCGATCATTAATAAACATTTAAGATTGGTTGAATAATAAGAAGATAATCTGATTAAGTCCAGAAAATTTATTAGAAAAATGATTTTTAATAATTATGTTTAATTTTTTCAAATTAATTGATGGTCAATTTTTGTTGTTTTTAAGAAGCATAGTAATAGTTTTAAGATTTTAATCACAAAAAGAAAGGGTATAAAAAAACTAAGAAAAATCTTTTTATCTAAAACTTTGCAATGATTAGACTTATATTACAATAAATTAAATTGCAAAAATAATGTAATAGTGCGCGTTGCTTTTTTATTAGTGAGAAACAGAATGAATAAAGAAGAGCAGCTAGTATTTGTTTCATTTATTTAAGGCCCATTAAGCTAACGTTTCGGCCTCGGTCGAGACCATATTCAGAGCTTATGGGCTGTCAATATAAGACAAATTTAAAAAAAAAACTCAATTATATAATTCATAACAATTAAGTTATAATTCTAGTATATAAAAAATAGATATAAATTAATCTACACAGGTTTGAACAATTGGATCTATTATTGGAATACATTGGAATACATAATTGGTAATACAGGTACCTGTAGCCGATTAGACGAACCACACGACTGTTGCTCTTCCAATAATAGACTCAATTGTTCAAACCTGTGTATATTAATTTATATCTATTTATATACTAGAATTATAACTTAATGGTTATGAATTATATAAGTGAGTATTTTTTTTTTTTTTTATTTGTCTCATATTCACAGCCCATAAGCTCTGAAGATGGTCTCGACCGAGACCGAAACGTTAGCTTAATGGGCCTTAAATAAATGAAACAAATACTAGCTGCTCTTCTTTATCCATCCTGTTTCTCAATAATTTTATCCAGCTATAAATCTACATTTCTCAACACTTTTTTATTAGCTTTTTTTTTATCTTTAGAACCATTCAATGGAGAAAGATGAAGCTTTACATATTTATAGTCCTAGTAAAGCTTATTATAATATGAAGTGAATCAATCAGATAATTAAAACAATTCAAGACCGTTGATTTTAGAAAAATTTAATCAAAATGATTTATAATTTTATTTAGGAACCGATTTTTCAAAAATTATCGAGACGTTTCTGCTCAAATTTATTGCCCCATCTTCAGTCTTTCAATATTATTTATGGTTCCCGGAGTTAGTTATAGAGACACAATACATGAATGTATATAAATTTTATCCAGGTCCATTCTCTAAAAACTTAAAATTTAACATCAACAAATGGGTGTTAAAAAGTAAAGTAATAACAATCCGTTGAGTGAAGAGATTTTATTGTTTAAAAACAAAATTGTGTATGTCCATAAGATAATAAAACTAGTAAGAAATATTCTTTATAAAATTTTCGCCTATCCTGTGCTTTGTTATGCTTTTTATCTCGCTATTTGGATAGGAAAACTCCCCAGGGTCGGACTTAAAGATAAATATTTATACAAAAGCCTCTTTTATTTTCGACAAAGAACCTCTTTTGGACCTTCGAATTTCATATATTTTGAGAATTTATTTTAAAATTTAATTAATTATTTGTGAAATGCAGATATTAAATGTCAATTATTAAATAAATAGGAAAATTTAATTATAAATCCACTTAAATTCACTTCGCTATAAATAAAATAAATAAAAAGACAGAGCTAGTTAGTTTGGGGAGAGAATTTAAATGTGAAATAAATCGAGAATCAAGAGGATAATCATTCATCATCGTCTAGTCCTTCTTCATCATCATTATTATTATTAGAAATAATTATCTATTTTCATTAAAATTCGTTTTCATTTCATTTATTTATTTATTTAAATTAATTTATTAATAACCTATTTGTGGGTAGGGTAAGGCTGAACGCACACCAATTGAGCAAAACGCTCTTGGACAAAACGTTTTGCCATTCAGCAAAATGTTTTGCCCCGAGGGCGAGAAAAAAATTATCATTACTGTTCCAATCCAGTGCCTACTTAAGGATTTATTTACATTCATTGAATGCACAAATGGAAAGAATACATAAATATTTCTCTATACATTTCCAAAAGGAGAAATTGTAACTTTAGGAATTAATAACTCAAAAAGTTATAGGCATTTCGGGATTAAAATAATTTTCCTGTAATCCCTAGAAGGTCATCTTTAAGCATAAAAAAATTCGTTTCAAAATTACAACTGGAAGTTGCCCAAATATAGCGTGACAGACGACGGGCGGCGGACCCTCGCCTTTTCTTAATTATGAGAAACGGGCTGGCGGCTAGACAGGGGGGCTTCGCCCCCCTGGACCCCCGCCAGCTGGCTCGGGCCCGCCTGCGGCGGTCCCTCGCCTTTTTTTAATTATGAGAAACTGGCTGGCGTCTGGACAGGGGGCTACGCCCCCTGGACCCCCCATCAGCTGGCTCGGGCCCGCTTGCGGCGGACCCTCGCCTTTTCTTGATTATGAAAAGAAAATTATTATTACTACGTATTCCAGTCCAGTACCTGCTTGAGGATTTGTTTACCTTCATAGAATACACAACTGCAAAGAATACTTAAATATTTCTCTATACATTTCCTATGGGAGAAATCGTAACTTTAAGAATTAATAACTCGAAAAGTTATAGGAATTTCGGGACCCGAGTATTTTTCCGGGACTCTCCATAACGTCCTCTATAAGACTGCAAAATTTTGTTTCAAAATTCCAACGGGAAGTTGGTCAAACAGAGCGTGACAGACGGACAGATAGACGGACGGACGGACAGACAGACAGACAGACGGACACTCCGCAATTATTATATATAGAAGATTGGCGGAAACTAAACATATGTCGACAAAAAAAAACTAGTGTGACACCTTTGGTAAGAGAAAGTTGTGTGCAGTGCGACCAGTCACACCAGATTTTCAACATGAATACAAATATATTAACATACCTATATAGATGAGAGAAAGTAAAAAAAAAAAAAAAAAAAAAAAAAACTGTTCCGTAACATAAACATAAATAAATTATCATCACTATAAGAATAAAACGCGATGTTGATATAATTTTTATTAGTTAAATCTCTAGGCTATCGATTTCGTCCTTATTGACATCATCAGGCCAGCGTCGGTTAAATAAATATGAACCTCTATTATAATTTTGTATATAAAATATTGTTGAGAAGTATAAAATTTTTGTTTTTTCTAGGTTAACTGTTATACTTCTCACACAATATTTTATATACAAAATTTATACATAGACGGTTCGTATTATATTTATCGGTGGCTGAGGATTTATAGCAATCGGTATCAAATGGCTAATAAATAATAATATCAACCCTGCCGTTTGGTCTCCCTACGTAATCATCAACTGCAGAAATGGAGCAATACATATATCATAAATTATCATCATTTATAATAATGATCTTGAAGAATTATTGTATTCCCTACAGATTTTTTTAGATTAATCGCGCTTTTTTTTTTAATTTAAAACCATTCAAATTTTACAAGCTTATAGATTATTATAATATCATTTTCTTTATTTATAAACAAATATAAATAAAACTGAATGGATTAATGAATTTTTTATTTATTTGTGTATTCTGCCGGCGCTCTTTATTATTCACAGATAGAGACATCATTTCGATGAATAGACTCCTAAATGTTAAGATGACCCGCTTGTTCTGTTCTCCTTTGTATTCTCTTTGAATGGCGGCCAACGATAGACAGAGAATCAAATCCCCTCCCCTTCTTTCCTTTTGTATAAGAGTGAGAGAGAGAAAGATAGAGAACGTTTATTGGGCAAAGGGCTGGAAAGGAGAGAGACAGTCTCCCCACCCCATAGCCCCATCTCTCCCACTCTCTCCCTCTCTCTTTCCTTTATCATACGCAGTTTTTTAAATTTATCCATCCATTCAAAGAATATAATATTTGGGCCTTGCTATTGTTGAAAGATAATTCACAAAAGAGAGAAGGAAATTAAGAATCAAAATTTTGAAATAATAATAATAATAATAATAATAAAAAAAAATTATTTTTCAAATTTCTTCTTCTATTCTATCAGTCTCTATAATTTCTTCTCGATCTTTATTCGGGGTATTCAACAGCTTTACTTCTCGGGACACCCATCTAGAGATTCAGTTCTCTTTATAAAGGGGCTTCTTTCCAGCAAAACAGGGTTATCTAACGCCTTTTTTGACGATTTTCTAGTCCCCCGTCCCCTCAAACAAACCCCCCTACAAATATTATGTCACAACATAGAACTACACCCTCCCCCGAATAAAATTTCCTATACAAAATTCATATCACTTTACCTTTATTTTTTTCATCTTTAGTAAATTTTTGCCCGTGACTCAAATAATCGCTCCATTTTTCTCTATTGTGAAAATCATTCAACTTTTTTTTTTTTAGTATACGAGTCTCATCCCATCGTTTCAAACTCGGGAAACCCCCGGGTGCCCCATGTCACAATTAGTAACTTTTTCGGCAGACCTTTACCCTCCCCCCCTCCAAATGCGTTACGTAATATGTGGACGGCCCCTTATTTAAATTAACGGAATCAGGGCCGGAACTAGGAGATTTTTAGGGGGGGGCAAAATTTAATTTGCCGCCCCCTCCTTAAAATTTTCTATACAAAATTCATATCATTTTACATTTTTTTTAGTAAATCTTTCTTTAATTGCCGCCCCCTGATATCTGCCGCCCGGGGCACACGCATCCACTGCCCCCCCCCCCCGTAGACCCGGCCCTGAATGGAATTCCAATTTTATGCAATCAAAGATATTATCTTTTATTTATTACTTTCTCTTACCTATTTAAGTAATAAATATATGGAGAAAGAAAGTATTAGATTCATGTCAAAAATTTGATGTCGCGATTTTGATGGATATACACGTTTTGAGGTCCTCTGAATTCAAAAAAGTGGTTTTCGCAACATGGTCTGTCTGACTGTGAACACAATATCTCAAGAACGAAAAGAGCTAAGGGGTTGAAATCTTATATTTAAGTTAGTTACCCCCCCCCCTAGGGTATTTAAGTTAGGTACTCCCCTGGGCATGACACGAAGCTTTTGAACAAAATCGGCCAAAGAATACTAGTACTTTACTGATGTACTTTTTCAGTTTTTTTCGATTTTCTCAAAATTCACTCCAACGATTTTATTTAAAATTCATAAATCAATTATTTTTTAAAATTTATATTCTCATTTTGTAAGAGAAATTTGTGTGCATTGTGATCAGTCCATAGGCGTAGCCAGAAATTTTTGATGGGGGGTTTAGGATTTTTTTCTCCCCCCCCCCTCACCCCGACTAATGGGGCAGTATAAGGCGTCTAATGAAATATATGACTAGCCACTTACCCCACCTTCGCTTCGCCCCCCTGGACCCCCCTCGAGGTGGCTCGGGCCCGCCCTTTCTTAATTAAGTGCCGCAATTTTTCAATCAACTCGTATCAGGCAATAAATAATGCAAATCTCTTAATTTTATGTATATGGGCCTAGAATACCGGGGTGTCTCTCATGTGTTTCTCTTGACCAGACTCCTATCTCACACCTCTTTAAGAAAAAAAATAAAAAATTTATTTATATAATAATTTTTATTATTTTTCATTTGCGAGATTTAATCAATTTTAAGCGGCTTTAATTTTTTATAAAGCATAACAAAAATCAATTCTTTTCAATGGGAAAATTCTGAATTTTCTAGAATTTTTTGTGTTTAAGCTAGAGAAAATTATTATATTTTACTTTCTCTTACCCTATACCATATAAAATATATAGAGAGAAAAAGTATTTTGTATTATAGAGCTTAAATATCTAGTCATAGCTTGGGTCCAATGGGGGGGGGGAGTTTGAACCCCCAAACCCCCCCCCCCGTGGCTACGCCTATGGATCAGTCACACCAGATTTTTTATTTTTAACATCTTTATTTTTTACAAAACTTCTAAAGATGATCTGCTTATTTACAATTCAAATTTCTCAAAGCTTCTAGATTTTTTTTTAAATTCATTCAAGGTCTTTTTCGGCATCTAATGCTATTTAGACTCCGTCTCTATTTATTTCAATTGAATGGTAGCCAATCCAATTGAAATAAATTTTTGTCGCATGAGACGGGATGCGAATCTTTGACCCCCAGCACAAGAGGCAGAAACTCTACCACAAAGCCTCTAGTTATAACCAAAGAGAATGAGAAATTTTCTTTTAATCTTCTAATACTAATTTATCACGTAAAAAAATAAAGACAAAATTAAAAACAAAGAATAAATAAAAAAATAAGATTAATATTTTTGTATAAAATTGTTGAATTTTTCTAAAGTGTGGAAGAAAATTAAATTTGCATTAGCTAATAAAAATTATGTATGAGGAGCAACATCCATCTTTATAAATAAGCAAGGTCAAGCAGAGCTGAATCTCTGGATTAATAGATACTGTAAATTCCAAAATCCCTCAGGGCAGATCTGCATCTCAATGGTGTGCATCTTGAGATTGCCAATAATGTAAGATCTGATGTTTTTTATAATTTAAAAAATATTTTATGTTGTTGTATTACAATTATTATTTTATGCTCATTTCAGCTCTAAAGAACTGATGATGGTTTTATCTAATTAAACCCGAAACGTTTTCTGATTGGAGATTTTTATTCGATAGAGGCTCCTTTTTTGGCTGACATCCTCTCTTCCTTCATCATTCTAATTGCTGAACAGCCACTTCTATTATCAACATCTATTATTTATAATTATGTTTGAGAGATAAGGCTGGAGGTCCTGGATCCGACTCCTGGGAAACTTTCGCCTCGATAAATTCACATAAAAATCTTTCAAATAAGATTAACAGTTAAATAGGCCAGAATGTCTAATACTGTTTGATTTAGAGCAAAGACTTTGTAGAACTTATTTTAAAGCTTTCATAAATAATTAATAGTAATATCTTCTGGCAAAGAAAAATGGAATGAGCTTCACAGAATCTAAAAGCTTTAATAATATTTATAATAACATTCTGGATCATATTTACTAAAATATCATACTCTCAAATACCAATAGCAAATATTACAACCATGCTTTTTACTGATAATTTAAGTAAATTAATAAGAAAAATTTTGATATAAAGGGCTAAATGAATACTCTTTAGAGGCCATAATAGATATTAATATAGCAATATCTTGAATTTATATTTTTTTACATTTGTTTCATTAGATCTTGCTTCTTTTGCATTCTATCTAAAGATGCTTATCAAATTTTTGCAAGTACTGTACCTTTGTTTTATTTAAAAATTCTTAAATTATTTAATGGTACAAGCCAGAAAAATATTTGTTAAAAAACAAAAATTTTACAATTGTTATTTCATTTTATTAAATATAATATTGTAGAATCACATAGAAACTGAAGTTTCGATTAATGATACAAATCAATAAAACTGTTTGAATCATCAAGATTTAATTATGAGTAAAATAATTTGATTTTCGGTTTATCTGTGGTTTATTTGTAAATATTATAACGTTTCGGCCACTCCGCCTTATAAAGGTTGTCACAGATGTAACAACCTTTATATAATCTTAGCTGAATTGTACCTGAAGAAGGCCACAGAATGAGTGGCCGAAACGTTGTAATTTTTACAAATAAATCACAGTTAAAACGAAAATCAAATTCTTTTACTAATGATAACAACTGCGATATTTGACAAATATTTAGAAACACGTTTACATGCTAAGAGGATAATGAAAATGTTGCGAAGGACATAAATTATACATTGGCTTTGGCTAAGTGGCGACTTTTCGTGCAAAATTGTTCTGCATTTATCCAAGGTATTTTCGAATGTGTGATTTATGCACATCTTCATAAAGTCACTGAAGATGATGCACGTAATATGCTTCAAAATATTTGGCAAATAAAAGGTTGTCAAGCGATTTTAGCTGCTAACATTAGTTGGATTGAGTTGGGTTAGTTTCAAATTTAAAAAATCTTTTTACATTTTGTAAATTTATTTCAAAATCATTTTTTTATTTTTATTAAATTGTGTTTAAAGTTTTTTTTTTTTTTTTTTTTTTGACATTTGAAACCATTTAGATCACGGGACTATATTTATTTTAATTGATTGATAGATAAATTTTTCTCGCACCGGATGGGAAGTGATCCCGACCCCTAACACAGAAATTAAAATGAAATTTTATTATAGTGTTCGAAACGTGAGAAATATATTATGTCCAAGAACTACGAAATTGAAAATTAATTACGATTCTAGCTTATAAACTCACCCAACTTATTCCCAAAAAGATATTGCCATATATTTTAAATATTTAAAAAAAGACTGACCTGAGTCGTTTGGCTTCATCGATAAACGGCCTCTTCTCACTCTCGCTTAACAACTTCCACTCGGCGCCAAGACGTTTCGAGATCTCCGAATTGTGCATTTTGGGATTATCCTGTGCCATTTTACGCCTCTGACCCCGTGACCAGACCATAAATGCGTTCATCGGACGTTTGATGTGCTCATGAGGGTGTTGTTGCCCAAAAGGCCCTTTTGGGGTTGGGACCCCATGAACTGACGCTGACGACATTACACGGCGGCTGTGGCTGCCGGCCGCCTTCTGTACCGTGTGTCATGCCATGCGGTAGTTCACAAAAGGGGAGGCACCTGCGCCCCGTCGTTCTTCGTTGCTATTGGTTCCTTTGTCCCATTGGCCACGCCCACTCTGGAGGAGAGGGAGAGCGCAACAGGTGGGTGGGTCGCTACTCCCCCTCCACCCACGCATTCAAAGCGCATCCCTCTTTATAAAACATATCACAAAAATCATACTAATTGACCGATGTTTTTAAAGACTATTATCTATGTATACAATAGTATAAAGCTTAGTAAGACCCTATATTGGATCCTATATTTACTGTCCATACCCGTTTAAAATAATAACATTAATTATGAAATATTTGACAAGATTTTTTTTTTCTCACTTTTCAATATCTAAAGTTATTTTTTTAAGTCTTTTTCGGCTGCTGGGGAAATTACCACTTCACAATATACAATAGATATTATATATATTTGGAGAAAAAAGCTTTTTATTAATGGCTTTCGGCAGGCGTTCAACAGCCTTCTTCATCTGGACCACCCATCCAGATGTTGGATGCTGCTTGTCATTGCTTTTTTACGATATCCGAAATTATAGATAGAAATCTCTAAACAAACAATTATTTTTCTACATCATAAATATCGGAATTTTAAAAAATAAGTACAGTACTTATAAAAAAAAATTAAGGATTCGCGGGAGTCGGGTCCAATCCAGAATTTTAAGTAGTCTACTTATAAGATTTTTATTTTTAAATAATTCATTGTAGTTATTTATCAAATTAGTTCTTCTATGTTTATTTTATTTTTTTATTACCTTTAAGGTCTTTTTCGGCATCGGGGGCCATTTGGACGATTTTATGCATGAAGGAACCAAGCGTCATTATGGTCCGAATTGAGATAAGACCGCCATATTGTAGGAAAAAAGAAGATCTACCTCTTTATTTAAATCACAACATTATTACTCTGTTCACTTTTTTTGTATAAAAAAAGTCATTACCATTGGTTTTGTTTACAATTGTGCAAATGAAATGCCCCTTATCTGAGATTTAGGTTAATGGCGCTTGGTTACTTCATGCATAACATCATCCATTTAAACCCTATTTATGTTTATTTATCAAAACAATTTGATTTTTACTTTCTCTCCTATGTATATATGTAATATATATATAGAGAGAAAGTATTGGATTCATGTCAAAAATTCGATGTCGAGATTTTGATGGATCTTCACGTTTTGAGGTCCCCTGAATCCAAAAAAGTGGTTTTCGCGACATGGTCTGTCTGTGGGTGGGTGGGTGGGTGGGTGGGTGGGTGGGTGTGTGTTCAATTTTAAGGAAGAAGGAATTGAGCTACGAGGTTGAAATTTTATATTTAAGTTAAACACCTCCGGGACCGGAAAAATAAGCTTTTAATCAAAATCGGCCAAAGAATACTAGTACTTTACTGATGTACTTTTTCAGTTTTTTTCGATTTTCTCAAAATTTGCTCCAACGATTTTTTTAAAATTCAAAAATCAATTATTTTTTAGATGCTCTTTAAAATGTATATTCTCATTTTGCGATTGAAATCTTCTGAAGACCACTTTACTCTTGTATTTCATAGGGAAGATAGGAGAAATGGTTGCCATGGTAACAAAATATAAATATTTTCCCATACTTATAAATTTTACATCTGAATTCAAATATTCCCTACTGCCGGGAACTAAATACATGTCGACACAAAAAATCTGGTGGACACACAGCACAACTTTCGATTACCGAAGGAAGAGTGCCACCAGATTTTTTGTTTTGTTTTGTACATTTTTACTAATATATAAAGGGAAAGTATTGGATTTATGTCAAAAAATCGATGCCGAGATTTTGGATGGATTGAGATCCAAAAAAGTGGTTTTTGCAAAATGCTCCGTGTGTGTATGTGTGTACAAAATTTTGGAATCTGAAGCGAGACATCTAACTTTGCTCCAAATATTAACATTTAAAACCCTTTTGGCTGAGGTTTGAGTTAACTTCTGGTTTTTTTTAAGGCTTGATAGATTTTTTTAAATTCGTTTAAGCTTAAGGTCTTTTTCGGCATCGGAGGCCATTTAGACCCCTTTATTTAATTCAATTGATTGGTATCCAATTCAATTGAGCTTGATAGATTTAATATTGAAATAGTTTATCCGAAATAGGCCTACTATTAGACTATCCTGGTATATGAATCGAATTTTTTTAATTAATTGCTCCATCAGTCTTTAATTGAAAAAAAAAAAATATTTTTGAGCTCGCCTTTTAAATGACAAAGCAAAAGTTTTTTTTTTTTTAATAAATTCTGGTCCACTCTACGAATTTTACTTTCTGTAACCTATGTATATATGTAATATATATATATATATAAAAGTATTGGATATTCGTATCAAAAAATTCAATGTCGAAATTTTGATGGATATACACGTTTTGAGATCCCCTAAATACAAAAAAGTGGTTTTCTCGACATGGTCAAAAGAAGGTTGAAATTTTATTTTTAAGTTAGACACCCCCCTAGTGCGTGAAAATAAACTTTTAAACAAAATCGGTCAAAAACTACTAGTACTTTACCGATGTACTTTTTCAGTTTTTTTTAGATTTTCTCAATCGCTCCAACGATTTTGATAAAAATTCATGAATAATTTATTTTTTACATGCTCTTTAAAATGTATATTCTTATTTTGCCATTGAAATCTTTTGAAGCACACTTTACTCTTGTATTTCATAGGAAAGATAGGAGAAATGGTTGCTATGGTAACAAAATATAAATATTTTCCCATACTTATAAATTTTACATCTAGAAGTTCGAATGTACCGTACTGTCGGAGCCTAAATATATGTCGACACAAAAAATCTGGTGCTACCAGTCACACCAGATTTTTATATTTATTTATTTTTGCCACTTCGTTTTCTATTTAATCATAAGATTTGCATTAAAATTTTTATTCATTCAGATAATTGATTATTAAAAAGAAAATAATTCTTAAATACTTTCTTTGCTTCAAATGGGAAATTATATTTTAATTTCTTTTTGCTCACTCACACAAATACATTCTCACACAGACGAATATATATAGATATACTTTTCTACATGGCTTTATTCGTGTCCATACAGGTTTACGAGCCGAGGCATACCTGTCTGCTTTTGCTTTACATCCAGTTAGGCTGTGAACGGCGTTCCTGTCAGACGTGGTCCGAGTGCTGGTCGGCTTTAATGCAACATATCCTTTATTTGGTGAGTAACTCATAAAAATTTTATAATTCTAATTCATTTTTAAATTAAATATATGCTTATATATAAATCTTCGACAAGTTAATTATTGAAAAATTGTTTCGTTTCTTTCAAAGTACATTTACTGACCCTCAATCTACTTCTTTATTTGAATCTTAACAATTTTGATCTTTTGAGATTTATACAGTGTTTTTACAACACTGTTAACACGAATCAACTAACACTTTTTAATATTAGCCCCTGCTATTGCGAATATTCATCTTGAGATAATATACAAATTTAAAACTGGATTAGCTACCAATCCATTTGAAATAAATAGAGACTGGGTCTAAATGGCCTTCGATGCCGAAAAAGACCTTAATAAAAAATAAAAAATAAAGGGTCGGACTAAGCCGAGCGCACAACTTTGCCCATCCACTATTCAAGAAAAAAATATTGCCCCCTCCCCTAGAGCCCCCCCTAAGGGTCCGATGTTAAACATATTATATATCATTTTACTCGAGAGGAAGTCTAGTTTCTGAATATATAAAAAAAATTATAGGTTATGTAAGAAAAAAATTTTGTCCTCCCCTAGAGTCCCCCTAATGGTCCGATGTTTACCAAAAGCTTTTCAGTTCTTGGCCTCTACCCCTAGTTTATGGGTGCAAAAATTCAAAACAATTGAACTAATAGTTTTTGAGTTTTCGTTGACGAAAAAATTACCACAGACATACACACACACACACACACACACAGACATCATTCCAAAAACTACTTAAATGGATTCAGGGGACCTCAAAACGTATTTTGGCAGCTTCAGAAAAATTTCGATTTTTTTTACGATTACATTAACTTTACCTGTCCAACCTACGGTTGATGGACAAAGTTAAAAATTTAAATAGGTAACATTGCCTATTTTTAAAATAAAATAAAATTATTAAAAATATTTGATTTTAATTAATTAATTTATTTTACTTGATATAAAACTAATTAAATTTTTTTTTTGCTTTTTTTTGAAAAATATCTTTTTCCATTTTACTTTCAATTAAAGTATTTTATTGAAATAAGAATCTAATAATTTAAGTTTTAATCTTTGAATAAATTTCTTTTATTATTAAAAAAAAAGAATGTTCCATTTTGGTCCAGATGAGGGGAGGCTTTAAGGGTTGCATTAAATTAAAACAATCTCTGAATTTACATTCAAGGGGGTTTTGGAAATCTCTATTTTATGTAGACAATTTATCTTGGGATTCAATTAAAGCGTGAAAAACTGAGAGAGGAGAAAGGAGAGAGAGAGAGAGAGAGATTATTGAAAGAAAAACCATACATAAAGATGAGGCCGTAAAATCGGAATACAGCCCCTTGAGAAAATATTCAAGAAAGTATTCTCCGGGACAAAGAATTTGACATATTCTTTCAATTAAAGAAAAACTAGGAAAACATGGTTAAAAAAATCTGGTGTAACTGGTCGCACAGCACACAACTTTCTCTTACCTTCGGTAATCGAAAGTTGTGTACTGTCCTTGTCACACCAGATTTTTTGTGTCGACATGTATTTAGTTTCCGACAGTACGGTACATTCGATTTTCAAGATATACATTTTTTTTTTTTTTTCTTAAAAACATTCACATTTTTTTCTCACAAGGGGGAGTGCATGACCTTCATAACACCGATTTGAACGAAAATTTTTTTATGTGTAGTAGTTAATGAAAAAGTAATTCTGTTAAAGCGAGAAGGCGCACTACTCAACCGTTCGTCTTAAAAAAATGTTAAAAGATTTTGCCAACATGCCTTATGCCGTTGCTAGCAATAACATTAACAAAAGCCGCGGTGGCTAAATCGGTAAGGTTCATTCTTTGTAAACAAGAAATCTCGAGTTCGAATCATGCCTTGTGCAACTATTTTTTTTTTTTTTTTTTTTTGTAATTTATTTATTTTTTTGGATTTCTACTTTTTAAGAATTTTTTATTATTAATAAATAAATAAAAAGTTTCTTTTAATTAATGGCTTTTAATTTTTAACTTGTTTTCCAATATATTAAAAAAAAATTATTATACGAGAAATATATTACTATTAATTGTAGAAACCGACCGAATATTCGGTTTCGGTTACGGTTTCGGCCAGTTTCGGCCAAAAATCATAGTTTCGGCCGTAGTTTCTGTTTCGGCCAAAAAGTAGCCGAAACTTTCGGCCGGCCGAAACCAGAGTCTGAAAAAATGGGATGAGACTCGCATGCAAAAAAAAAAGTCAAATGATTTGCACTTGAGGGAGAAAAAATTTAGTTTCCCTAAAAAAAAGGTAAAATGATTTTCATGGGAGGGAAAAAAATTCAAAAAAAAAAAAAGGTAAAATGAAAAAAATTTTTTTATAGGAAATATAAGTTTCGGTTTCGGTTACGGTTTCGGCCGAAACTAAGGTTGAGGCCGAATATTCGGTTTCGGTTTCGGCTGAAAATCTTGTTTCGGTCGGACCCTAATTAATTGAACATATAAATAAATTTAAAATTAACATATTAACATTGTAAGAGTATTATGCTATACATATTTCTTTGACTTATTTTCGCTCTTATATTTTTTGACCATTATGTATTTTTTATTGCAATTAATGTTAATATGTTAATTTTAAATTTATTTATATGTTCAATTAATAGTAATATATTTCTCGTATAATAATTTTTTTTTAAAAATATTGGAAAACAAGTTAAAAATTAAAAGCCATTAATTAAAAGAAACTTTTTTTTATTTATTTATTAATAATAAAAAATTCTTAAAAAGTAAAAATCCAAAAAAATAAATAAATTACAAAAAAAAAAAAAAAAAATAGTTGCACAAGGCATGATTCGAACTCGAGATTTCTTGTTTACAAAGAATGAACCTTACCGATTTAGCCACCGCGGCTTTTGTTAATGTTATTGCTAGCAACGGCATAAGGCATGTTGGCAAAATCTTTAACATTTTTTTTAAGACGAACGGTTGAGTAGTGCGCCTTCTCGCTTTAACAGAATTACTTTTTCATTAACTACTACACATAAAAAAATTTTCGTTCAAATCGGTGTTATGAAGGTCATGCACTCCCCTTGTCAGTCACACTCACACTCACACACACATTCACACAGTCTTTTCGGCAACTTAGGCCATTTAAGACTTTTACGATAACAGTTATTTAATAATATATGTTTATTTGGGGTCCAGGCTTTCTTATTTAAGCCATTTGGTATCCAAATGGCTTAAATAAAAATCATCGGACTGCCTGGGGTCCGAACCCGCAACCTTTGGTATACTAGGTTAGCACGCTAACCTCTACATCAAGCCCCGAGGGCGATGTAAAATTTATTAGTATGTGAAAATATTTATATTTTGTTACCATGGCAACCATTTCTTCTATCTTTTCTATGGAGTACAAGAGTAAAGTGGTCTTCAGAAGATTTCGATGACAAAATGAGAATATTGATTTTAAAGAGATTCTAAAAAATAAATGATTTTTGAATTAAAAAAAAAATCGTTGGAGCGAATCTTGAGAAAATCGAAAAAAAAGTGCATCAGTAAAGTACTAGAACTCTTTGGTTCATTTTATTCAAAAGCTTCGTGTCACGTCCCAGGGAGGTGCCCAACTTAAATATAAAATTTCAACCTCCTAGCTCTTTTCGTTGTTGAGATAATTTGTTAAAAGACACGACAGACCATGTCGCGAAAACCACTTTTTTGGATTCAGGGGACCTCAAAACGTGTATATCCATCAAAATCTCGACATCGGATTTTTGACATGAATCCAATCCTTTCTCTCTATATATTATTATAACATATATATAGAGGTAAGAGAAAGTAAAAAATACCAAATGCTTTAAAGTTAGACATCAAAATAAAATTTATTTGTCCCTGTATTCGACTGTTGATCTAATATTGATGTTTTCGGACAATTTTCAATCATTCCCCCCTAAAAATGTATTAAAATAATTTTAATGAATATTTTTGTGGGTTATAACATATTAATTTTATATTTTTAAAAAATTATTATAAATACCTTATTTACATGTTTTTTTTATTTTGTCTTTTTTACAAAAAAACACCACACTTTTTTCTCATTCACTCTCACATTCACACAGTCTTTTCGGCAACTTAGGCCATTTAAGACTTTTACGATAACAGTTATTTAATAATATATGTTTATTTGGGGTCCAGGCTTTCTTATTTAAGCCATTTGGTATCCAAATGGCTTAAATAAAATCATCGGACTGCCTGGGGTCCAAACCCGCGACGTTTGGTATACGAGGTTACCACGCTAACCTCTACACCAAGCCCCGAGGGCTTTATTTACATGTTCATACTATACAATATATGATTGAATATTTATTTGCATGCAACTAATCAAAGATAATTAAATAAAAAAAATGATAAGCAATAAATTTTCATTTTATTATAAACAAATTAACTCTCATTTATATTTGAACGTCCTTCTCAACTTGATCCGCCACTGGATGAACAAGAATTGATGATTGGAAAGGGGCGTGAAGAGTGTAAGTAGGTGGCGTGGAACAATACTTTATAATATTTTTGGACGAGTGACGGGATCGGAAGGTGACTTAGATGAATGATGGACCACAGGAGATGATCGATAGGCTCATCTTTAATCTTCCAACTCTTTATTGTCCCTTCGTTAAGTTCTTACATCCTGGTCACTGGGAGAAGAGGATGCACGATTCAAAATTGGCCCCCCTACGATCATCTAATCAAAAATCATTAAATAATATAAATAAAAAATTTCCACTCCTGATGAAGAAGGAGCGAACTCAGAGCAAAATTAAATTTAAAATTTAAGGTTTCAAGTTTTTAATGGTGAATTTTATACACTGATTAGGCAAAATGTTTTGCCATTGAGATTTTTGCCTAATCGGTGTGCGTTGGCATATTTTTCTCAATGGCAGAACAATTTGTCCGATTCCAACGCACACCGATTGAGCAAAACGCTCAATGGCAAAACATTTTGTTCGAAAACGTTTTTGCTCAATTGGTGTGCGTTCACCCTTACTGCATCCGAAAAAAAAAATTATCGAGGCAGTGGAAAGTGGTTTAAAAAAATATATCGCCAAAATTTTCAATATTCCACCATCAACGCTGTCTACAATTCTGAAGAAAAAAAATCGGGAATGACTTCCCCAAAAATTTCTCGTATATTCTTATGGAATTATGTCTGTGGGTGTGTGTGTGTGTGTAAACACGAATGCTTAAAAACCAAAGCAGCCAGATCGATGAAATTTAGTATATACTCATTACACTAAAATTGTAGATTTCTATCAACTTTTGGAGTAAATACATCACCTGGTAGTAGTACTTTACCAAAAAAGTTTTTTCAAAAATTTTGAAATATTTTGATAAATTCCTCTATTTTAAAAAGTTTTTTTTCTTTGACATTTTACCTGTATAGTTTTTGAAATAACACTGTGCGGCAGGAAAAAAAGCCCCGAGATAATTCTTTCAGGTTCTTAAGTAAAATGACCTCCTGAATCCAAATATGACCTCCGTTTTCCCCCCCTGCCGTTTTCGGGGGAGCCCCCTACTTATTTCCACCCCTTTTCGTTAATTATAGGGCCATGAATCAAATTTGAAGGGATGAAAAGGAATATTTCAGCCTTAACATTTCTTTAGAAGGTCTAGAGAAGTGAAAAGTTAAAAAACATTAACATTTAGTTCCAAGAGGGGGATGTGGGGGAGGATTTTGTCCCTTAAAATGCAAAAAAATCATTAAAAATGATTGATTTTTTCTGATTTTTTCCACAATTTTTTCACAGATTTTCTACATATTCCAGCTGACAGACCCACCTCAACCTTCCTTAAACATCCCTCAACTAAAAAAAAATATATAGGATAAAGCGGGTGGGATGTGAGCGATTCCGAAGCCCTTACAAGAAGATGGAAGATTCACAGCCCCTCGCTGCACAGTTGGTCAAATTGGCAAATATGCGGATATAACTTTCAAATTTTTTGGGCTGATCTTTACAAATTTAAAGTTAAATATACGGATTCTTCTTTCACTTCGACTATATCCCTAATAAATAAATAAATACAAAAAATAATACTTGGAAGTATTTTATTTAATGGGGGTGAGTGTTAAGGGTGGATAAATGAAGTGAGTCTTTTAATAGTTATTTAATTTCGAATTTATTCCCAACGGAATAAAACCCCGTTAGTTTGCAAGTGAATAGAATTTTTTTATAAATAGAGAACTTATTTGATAATTTTTATTCTTGGGCTCTCTTCAGAGAGCAATGCTATTTCTCGATCGCTGCCTGCTTGCTTGCTGCCTATCTGTCAGGCGGTCTGTCTTAGTATTTGAGTCGAGCCATGAGTCATTCGGTTTCTCTTTCTCTCTCTCTCGCGTGCGTTTAGTTTCTTTTATATTGTGTTGTGATTTGTGCAAATAAGACATTCATCCACCAAACTCCCCACCTGGTCATCTTATTATTAAGGTAATGAATATTTTCACATCTCATTTGCATAACGAATTAAAGTAATTTTGTATTTTATTTTTCTCTCTTATAATATACTGATAAAATTATCCAATTTTTTAAATATAACTCTATGATGAATTCGTGTACCCCAGAGGGAGGGTGAGAAAGGGTGTAAATCACCCCTTCTAATAAACAAAATAGTTTTTTTTCTTTAAAAATGAAAATTAAAATAGAAAATTATTTTTTTGTAAATTTTTTACATTTAAGCAATGATTTCTTTCCCTCTCTCCTCACCCTCCACCCCTCTAATAGAGAATTTATATTCCCCTATTTGCTAAACCTACTTCCCCTATAATATTTAATAAGATATTATTATTAAATAATTGAAAATATAAATTCCTAAACTTTTATCTCTCGTCAGTGGCCTAGTAATAAGTGAGATTTTTGGAGGTGGAATTTTCTTTTTCACTGTCTGAATGCCTGATTTTCTTAAGCAGTTTCTCCACTCGCCTCCCCTAATTATAAGTGTAAAAATTCAGATGATTTTTTTTTTTTTTTAATTTGCTTACGTTTCTGTGTCGTAACATGCCACAAGCCTGTAAATCCGTTCTTCGTTTCATGAATATATTTCCGTTGTTTGTAGTTTTAGATATAAATCGATCCCCCTCGGCTCACGCATCCCCTTATAGATATTCATTAATTCACATTCAAATAATAATTATTAATGAATAAAATTGCATTTGTTTTTCTATTTAAAATCTTTTAGAATTTTATATAAAAAATAATTTTATTTCTGTTTGTCTAAAGGCCACCCCCTCCCTCCCAAGTTACTTTCCCACTCTACAAATTTTCTTATGACTTGCAATTTTTTGCCCCTTGAGTAAAAGGTAGTCTACCCCATGCAAATTTTTCTTTAAATAAATTAGGTTTTCCAAAAGGATTCGGACCAGTAGGCTCAATTAAAGTCAAAAGGTTTTTTAAAACAAAACTTTATTTGACCCCAGACAATGTTTCGTCCACTTGCTGTAGGACTTAAAGACTTAAAGTCCTTCCGTTGACTAAACTTGTCTGGGGTCAAATAAAGTTTTGTTTAAAAAAAAATTTGACTTTAATTGAACCTACTGGTCTGAATCCTTTTGGAAATTGAAAAGAAGGTTCCTGAACTTCATCACAATTTAACCCATTTAGTTTTCATAAATGTCATATTTTTACTGATTTATTTACAAAAGCGTAACTTTATATTTCATAGATTATAATTTTTTTCAAACTTTGACAAGAAGTAATTTCTACCCCTTTAAATAAAATATGGAAATATTGAAGGACATAGAAGAATCCGTATATTTAACTTTAAATTCGTGGAGATCAGCCCAAAAAAATAAAAGTTATAGCCGCATATTTGCCAATTTGAACAACTGTGCAGCGAGGGGCTGTGGAGTTGAGGGATGTTTAAGGAAGGTTGAGGCGGGTCTGTCAGCTGGAATATGTAGAAAATCTGTGAAAAAATTGTGAAAAAATCAGAAAAAATCAATCATTTTTAATGATTTTTTTGCATTTTAAGGGACAAATCCTCCCCCACATCCCCCCCTTGGAACCAAATGTTAATGTTTTTTAACTTTTCACTTCTCTAGACCTTCTGAAGAAATGTTAAGGCTAAAATATTCCTTTTCATCGCTCCAAATTTGATTCATGGCCCTATAATTAACGAAAAGGTGTGGAAATAAGTAGGGGGCTACCCCCAGAAAACGGTACGTGGTGGAGGAAAACGGAGGTCATATTTGGATTCAGGAGGTCATTTTACTTAAGAATCTGAAGAAATTATCTCGGGGCCGAAAAAAAGTTTCATTTTGCCTCACAGTGTAATCAACGAAGAAAAAGACATTTTTCGTTAATTTAAAAAAAAAAATCAAAACAAAATCATACAGATGTCATTAAAAAACATGTAAATCAAATTTTGTAGTACTTTTCGTTCTTGAAATATTTTGTTCACAGACTCCCACACATAGACATTCAGACCATGTTGTTAAAACCACTTTTTTTTATTCAGGGGGCTTCAAAACGTGTATATCCATCAAAATCTCGACATCAAATTTTTGACATGAATCCAATACTTTCTCTATATAGGCTATATATATTACATAGTATATATTAATACATTGGTAAGAGAAAGTAATATAATACGTAGAGTCTACAAGTATTTATACCAATAAATAAATTAATATTGAAACAGTGTTTTTAATTAATTGTACTTATTTATAATGTTTGAACTAGAGCCAACGGTTACAGGGTTGAATTTAATCATCCATTATTTATTTTTTTAAATATCTTATTTAATCTCCTCCCCATGATGATTAGAATACAGTATATATTTTTTTTTATTGAGTGAATGTTTCCAAATGAAACAAAGGTCAGAGAGGGTGAATTCCTTCGCTAGGGGATGGCGAGAGTAGGCTTCTTATCTCTTATCAGCATCCACTTATTATTTGTAGAGAACGAAGGGAGATAGAACATCTTAAGGGCTGCTTCTACGATATGTTGCTCTTCGCTTCGTTATAAACTTGCCTCTCTCTTTCTCTCTCTTAATCTTAATTAAATTCTCCCTCTAACAAATTAATCTCCGATTAGTTTGTTAACTTTGTTACTTTTCAATTTAATTACACACATTTCCGTTGCGTCTTCAGCGAAACAGAGAGAGAGAATATGTTAAAAGTATTATTATTAATATACTTTAAAATTTATTACCATTTTATTCTTATTAGTTGCCCTCATTTGATATTATCATTATCTCACCATTCTCTAGTTTTTATTTATTTTAGTTCGTTTCATTATCATAATTAGTGACTTTATTTTCAGTTGACTTTCAACGAAACAAAAAGTTTATTTATTTATTTTATAAACACTTTGGTTGTCTAACTTCACGGCTCTCTATTCTCTTGGGGTGGCGGTTAATATTGAAACTGACTGTACATGTATATAAAAAATCTGATGTGATTTGTCACACAACACACAACTTTCTTTTACCAAAGATAAGAGAAAGTTGTGTTCTGTGCTTGTTACCCCAGATTTTTTGTGTCGACATAGGTTAGGTTAGGTTGAAGTGGCCGTTCCCAGAGAGGGGAACACACTTAGGCCAATTAGGCCTTTTGTCTTACCACAGTGGGGCATCCCCCTTTCCTACCCTAAGAGGAGACTTCGGCAGGATGTTTGAATTATTTGCGGCAAGCTGGATCCGAACCCGAGCCGTGTTGAGACTTCGGACTCCGTAATCCTCAGCTTAGCTGGCTTAGCCATTGCCTCCTGTCGACATATATTTAGTTTTTGACAACATATTAAAATTCAAGTTGGAAAATTTATAAACATGGCAAAATATTTTGTTATCATGGCAACATTTTCTCTTATCTTTCCCTATAAATACAAGAGTAAAGTGGTTTTCAAACAATTTTGAGAGCAAAATGAGAATATACATTTTAAAGAGCATCTAAAAAATAATTAATTTTTTTCGGTTTCGGCCGAAATTCGGTTTCGGCTGAAAATCTTGTTTCGGTCGGACCCTAATAGGAAATACTATTAACTTAATATCCAAACTCTATGACAAAAAGACTAAAAACTTCCGAATACAAATTAAATTCATTTTATAATGAAAAGGATTAAAAAAAAATATTTTTTCAAAGATGTTTTGATTTATTTAAAATTCAAGCATATTAAGGAATTATTATTAAATCAACTGGAATTTTTTAAATCTCCTACCTGAATAATATGTTTGTTTATCATGAATTTATATACAGTATATCATACGTTGAACGTATAAGAAATCAACCTCTAATCTTTTGATAAAAAAATGAGGGATGGAATATTTAATCCTCCTATCATATGTCAAAATCATCTACTGGGGGATTATTTATATATAAAACAAAAAATTATTTTGGAGAAACAGATTTTAATTGTATGGATTGTATGGGATTAATTATTTGGTACTAAATTTTTCTGTGATTAATCCTTGAATATTTAAAATTTTATTGTATTACCCAAAGAGATCTCTGCTATAATGGTAGTGGTATAATGGATTTAAGGTGTTAAAGCACTTGGGCCACATCAAATTGCGCGCTTTGTGCCTATGGGGTGAGATCTTCTCCCACTTTCCTACCCTATGAGGAGAATTCGGCAATGAGAATAAATTATAAATTTTATTTAAGAATTTTTTTCCTACATTTAATGATAAAATTTAATATAGAGCTTAAACATGATCGTCCCTAAATCTCAGTATTACATAAGCGGTGAATTATATGACTACAAAATATCATCTGCTTTTTACTTTCTCTTACCTATGTATATATGTAAAATATATATAGAGAGAAAGTATTGGATTCATGTCAAAAATTCGATGTCGAGATTTTGATGGATCTTCACGTTTTGAGGTCCCCTGAATCCAAAAAGTGGTTTTCGCGACATGGTCTGTCTGTGTGTGTGTGTGTGGGTGGGTGGGTGGTGGGTGTGTGTGTGTGTGTGTGTGTTCAATTTTAAGCATGAAGGAATTGAGCTAGGAGGATGAAATTTTATATTTAAGTTAAATACCACCCGGGACCGGAAAAATAAGCTTTTAATCAAAATCGGCCAAAGAGTACTAGTACTTTACTGATGTACTTTTTCAGTTTTTTTCGATTTTCTCAAAATTCGCTCTAACGATTTTGATTAAAATTCAAAAATCAATTATGTTTTAGATGCTCTTTCAAATGTATATTCTCGGTTTGCCCTCAAAATTGTTTGAAGCACACTTTACTCTTGTGCTTCATAGGAAAGATAGGAGAAATGGTTGTCATGGTTACAAAATATAAATATTTTCCCATACTTATAAATTTTACATCTGAATTCAAATATTCCCTACTGCCGGGAACTAAATACATGTCGACACAAAAAATCTGGTGTGACAAGCACAGAACACAACTTTCGATTACCGAAGGTAAGAGAAAGTTGTGTGCTGTGCGCCAGTCACACCAGATTTTTTTACTTTCTCTTACCTATGTATATATGTAATATATATATGAGAGAAAGTATTGGTTTCATGTCAAAAATTCGATGTCGAGATTTTGATGGATCTTCACGTTTTGAGGTCCCCTGAATCCAAAAAAGTGGTTTTCGCGACATGGTCTGTCTGTGGGTGGGTGTGTGGGTGGGTGGGTGGGTGGGTGGGTGTGTGTGTGTGTGTGTGTGTTCAATTTTAAGCATGAAGGAATTGAGCTATGAGGTTGAAATTTTATATTTAAGTTAAACACCCCCGGGACCGGAAAAATAAGCTTTTAATCAAAATCGGCCAAAGAGTACTAGTACTTTACTGATGTACTTTTTCAGTTTTTTTCGATTTTCTCAAAATTTGCTCCAACGATTTTTTTTTAAATTCAAAAATCAATTATTTTTTAGATTCTCTATAAAATGTATATTCTCATTTTGCGATTGAAATATTCTGAAGACCACTTTACTCTTGTACTCCATAGAAAAGATAGGAGAAATGGTTGCCATGGTATCAAAATATAAATATTTTCCCATACTTATAAATTTTACATCTTGAATTCAATTGTACCCTACTGTCGGAAACTAAATACATGTCGACACAAAAAATCTGGTGTGACAAGCACAGTACACAACTTTCGATTACCGAAGGTAAGAGAAAGTTGTGTGCTGTGCGCCAGTCACACCAGATTTTTTTTTTCATATATACTTTTATCTTTCCCTGAAGCCTTTTTTTTCTCTCATTGCCTCCACTACCTCGCCTAGGTTACGCCTCTGATTATATTCTAACATTCATTGACATCGTACCAGACTTGGGAATTTTGTAACAAAGGATGCCGATCTTAAGGAAAGGAATTGTACTTAAACTCAATCAAATAATGGAACTAATTGATCTATACTAAGAATCAAGAACAAATGAGTTGAATAATAATATTTAATTATTATTACAAAAGAAGTTGAATCTAGTCACGTTTTAAGCTTGAAACAATATCAAAAACAATAGCAACAATCTGAATTGATGATATATGATATTTAAAAGAATAAAGTTAGCTAATTATATCCAAGCCTTCAAATTAAGGTGATTAAATTTAAACCAATATTCGTAAATAGATTATTATTAGATTGATCTAAATAAACACTCTGTGGCCTCAGAAATTAAAGATACATATTCCCTAGTAATAAACTGAAATAAAGAAATTGTTTAAAAATACGATAATAAAATTTAAATAACTTATTGATATTTAGATGCCCTCGAGCATTGGTGTAGTAGTTAGCTTGCTGACCATTTGTACCAAGGGTCGCGGGTTCGCATCCCGTCGCATGCGACAATTTATTTCAATTAGATTGACTCTAAATGGCCTTCGATGCCGATAAAGTCCTTAAATGAAATAAAAACAATGAACTTGCAAACAAATCTTTTGACGCAAATTGAGACTAATGCCTTTCTATAGGTAATATAAGGATGAAGAGAACTTAAAAAAAAAGAAAATTAGTGTATTTTATTTAAATAAACTTAATTTTAAGATTAAAAATTTTATTTTATTCGTAAAATTAAGTTTGTTTAAATAAAATACTGAGCTGATTGATCTTCTTTACTTGTATCTCTTGTCTTCATGAAAATAATATAGCCTATTACTTTCATAAAGTTGTGACTATGATATTTAATGAAGGATCTGTAGAGGCAGAGGCAGCCAAGAAATATAAATATTAATAATACTCTGAATGCTTTTTACTAATTTGCCGGGAAACGTTTCGGTACATTACATTAATTACTGCCTTTTGGTTATTACGATTCAAATTAGAATTGTAAAATAATTTATTATGCCCCTGTGAATAGATATTAGGAAAAGATTGTCGTATTGGGGTTGCCTATTAACAGGCGCATTTGAAAACGTATACATTGTAAATTTTTTCAGAGGCACCTAATGAGTAAATTCGTGGATGGTGACCACAAATTAAAAGTAAGACTGGAATTTATCCAGCCTTTCTTGCGATAAAATTGTCATTTAGTTCGTTCTTTGTATAATATCAAATAATATTTTTGTTGCTTGTAGTGTTGGCTGTGGCGTAAAATTATTTATCCCAATTTGCTCTGATATCTCTTAACATTGGCGTATCCAGAAATTTTTGTTGGGGGGGGGGGGGGTTCAAAAAATTTTTTTCAAACATTTGAAAAATTTAAGATTATTTTAGGGTATTTATAAATCATTTTTTTTTTTTTTTTTTGCTAGAGTAAATAATTATATTTTACTTTCTCTTACGCTATATGAAATATATTTTGTATTGTAAAGCTTAAGTCAAGGCTTGGGCCCCATAGGGGGTTTGTACCCCAAAACACCCCCGTGGCTAAACCTATGTCTCTTAATTATGATACTTTTGCATGATTTTCTAAAGTCGAAGATTTAAGCAATTTAATTATGTTTGTTTTTTTTTTACTTACAATACATAGAGCTTATTAATATTCACTGTTATTAATTTATACAGTATTAATTGCTTTAATTTTCAAATAACAAAGATTTTCTTAAATATTTTTAAAATTTATAATTTGATAATAATATAAGCGAATAAAAGTTATTTGTTTGTTGAACGAGACGGTTGCTTGATAGTCCACCGGTCCTTAGTTGACGTCGAGCGACAAAAAGAGAGAAAAAGACAGACATCGAGTGAGAGAGAGACACACAATGGATATTGATTCAATGACAGAGCAGATCTATAGAATGGAGTGGAGTATCGAGCCAAAGGCAAACTATCCATATTCTTTTCTTCTAATCAGAAAACCAGCGCCAATTAGATCCATTGAAGAAAGTTTAACGAACATTCATTAATTATTATGGATAGATGAAATGGAGCTAATTTAATAATCAAATACGAAGATAATTAACAGAGATATTTTCAAGAAAAGTTTTTCTTCCTCGCAGATCAGAAAAATTGATCTCGATGGTAATTAATTAAATAAAGGGAAGAAGAGGAAAAGAGAGAGAGAGAGAGAAAGGGATTACATTTGCTATAACAATATGCGCACTGTCAAAAAATCTAATATAAATAGAAAGTTATATGATTTTAAATTATAAATTTAATAACCCTGGCCGGGAAGAAGATAAACAGCCACCAAGTTATATATATAGTAGAAAGACTATCCAGCACTGAAACTCTCACTGGGTGGCCTAGGGAACAAAGCTGTTGAACACCCTCCGAAAGCTAACGATATCGATTTTTACTTTCTCTTACCCCTATATATATGTTAATATATAGATAAATCATATCAGGAAAGAAAGTTGGAAGAAAAATGCAGCCAGAATTTTTTCTTTAAAATTATATTTCAACAGCTGACGTTTCGGCTTTGGTCAAAGCCATCCTCGGAGCTATAAACAATGAAACGAAACATTTCTTTTTACAAATATTGCTTAACAATCATTTTTTTTTTTTTTTTTTTTTATAAAAAAAAAACATTCACACTTTTTCTCATTCACACTCACACTCACACACACATTCACACAGTCTTTTCGGCAACTCAGGCCATTTAAGACTTTAGACGATAACCGTTGTGATTAATATATAAATTGTGGGTTCAGGCATTTCTATTTAAGCCATCTGGTATCCAAATGGCTTAAATAAAATCATCGGACTGCCTGGGTCCGAACCCGCGACGTTTGGTATAGGAGGGAGGCGCTCTACCTACTATGCCAAACTCGGGGGCAATCATTTTTTTAAAAACTTTTTTTTTTTTTAAATGATTGTTAAGCAATATTTGTAAAAAGAAATGTTTCGTTTCATTGTTTATAGCTCCGAGGATGGCTTTGACCAAAGTCGAAACGTCAGCTGTTGAAATATAATTTTAAAGAAAAAATTCTGGCTGCATTTTTCTTCCAACTTTCTTTCCTGATACAAATTCCACCAGCCATAAAATACCCTTATACTATATAGATAAAGAGAGGAGGTATTGGATTCATGTCAAAAATTTGATGTCGAGATTTTGATTCGATATACTCGTTTTGAGGTCCCCTCAATCCATAAAAGTGGTTTTCGCGACATGGTCGGACTCTCTGTGAACAAAATATCTCAAGAACGAAAAAAGCTAGGAAGTTGAAATTTTAGTTAGGCACCCTCATGGGCCTTGACACGAAGCTTTTGAACAAAATCGACCAAAGAGTACTACTATTTTACTGATGTACTTTTTCAGATTTTTTCGATTTTCTCAAAATTCGCTCCAACGATTTTTATTAAAATTCAAAAATCAATTATTTTTTAGATGCTCTTTAAAAATGTACAGTATATTCTCATTTTGCTTTGCTTGTTTGAAGCACACTTTACTCTTGTACTTCATAAGAAAGATAGGAGAAATGCTTGCCATGGTATGAAAAATATAAATATTTTCCCATACTTATAAATTTTACATCTTGAAAATCGAATATACCGTACTGTCGGAATCTAAATATATGTCGACACAAAAAATCTGTAACAAGCACAGAACACAACTTTTGATTACCTAAGTAAGAGATAGTTGTGTGCTGTGCGACCACTTACACCAGATTTTTTTTTCTTTTTATACACTCACATTTTTTTTCCAT
This sequence comes from Euborellia annulipes, assembly GCA_023213315.1. Lineage (NCBI taxonomy): Eukaryota > Metazoa > Arthropoda > Insecta > Dermaptera > Anisolabididae > Euborellia > Euborellia annulipes. The sequence continues at coordinate 67,388 of JAKCPI010001598.1, read as the reverse complement.
TCACACACACATACACACAGTCTTTTCGACAAATCAGGCCATTTAAGACTTTAAACGATAACCGTTATTATAAAAATATATATCTTGGGGTCCAGGCATTCCTATTTAAGCCATTTGGTATCCAAATAACTTAAATAAAATAATCAGAAAATGAGTTTATACAAATGTAAAAGATGAAAAATAAATGTTAATATCAAACCTCACTCGACGTTTCGGGAACGTGTCCCTCCCATCCTCAGAACGAAGTAATTGTCACTGAGTCGATGGAGATTAATTTTATAATAAATGCACAACTAGCAATTATTAAAAATAAGCACCCCATATTTTTTCCCCTATGGAATTTAGGTTTTCGCTATTTTTTGGTTTATAAATTCAATTAAAAATTTTGAAAATTATTCACTCCTTATAAAATCCTTCGCCAAATGAATCAGCCCCTTTTTTTTTTAACTTTCTACATATGAATCTCTAATAAGGGTGGGGGTAGATTTCCCTTGGTTTGGGGCCCACTAATTATCCCATTCAAGCTCCCCATTTGAATACCGCCCTGATGATCGCAAAACAATGCCTGCACATTTTTCCGATCAATTTTGCACGCGTCAAATGCTTTCTTGTATCCCTGCTATCGCTATAGATTGTCCCAATCTCGATCATAAAAAAAAGTTTCTTTTTGTTTGTACGAACACTTTGTCTGGAATTTGAATCAAATAAGTGATTGGTGTATTTAGTTCGGGCCACCCTGTGGCTCGTTGTTATGAATAGCAATTGAGAGAGAAGAGAAGTGAGGCTGTAAAGCAATGGACCACAGTTTGATTAATTATTTGTGTCGGCCTTCTCTTCTCTTGTTCGGACAAAACGCAAATTTGCAGGCTATTTATGCGCGAAGGGCGTTGAGACCTGACCTGCATGCTCAATTTCGGCCCTTGTGCAATTTGTCGGACGACTCGACAAAAAAATTCTCAAAAAAAAAAGAAGAAATCTTTAAATAAATATTATTGTAATAAATAAACAAGTAAAAAAATGTTTACTAATTGCAAAGTATTAAAGTATAAATTTAGGCTATACATGTAGGCCTACATGTATATAATATGACAGATGGTTTTTGCTTTTTAATTTTAACGGTGTTTTTATTAATAATTAGTAGTAAATTAATCAATATAAGGCAATTTTTTTCTTAAATTTATATGCCAGTCTTCCTTCTCCTTTCTTAACAAATTAGGCGAGGCTCTTTGTTCTCTCTCATTTTGTATTTTTTATCCCCGGAAAGGGTATCCTCCTTAATAATGAAGATTGTACAGTTTTGCAGCAATATTAAACCCCAATGATTTTTATCTCCTGATTATTTAATTGTCTTTATAAAAGAAGATGGAAATCTTTATTGAAATTTGTCCTTAGTATGTTTGTATCACAGAAGAAAAATTTTTCATATTTTTACTTTCTCTTATCTATGTATATATGTATATATATATATATTGAGAGAGAAAGTATTGGATTCATGTCAAAAATTCGATGTCGATATTTATTTTGATGGATATACACGTTTTGAGGTGGCTTTCGCGACTGTCTGTCTGTGGGTGGGTGTGTGTTCAATTTTAAGCATGAAGGAATTGAGCTAGGAGGTTGAAATTTTATATTTAAGTTAGACACCCTCCTGGAGCTTGAAAATAAGCTTTTAATCAAAATCGCCAAAAAGTACTAGTACTTTACTGATGTAGTTTTTCAGTTTTTTTTTTTTTTGATTTTCGCAAAATTCGCCACGATTTTGATTAAAATACACAAATCAATTATTTTTTAGATGCTCTTTCAAATGTATATTCTCATTTTGCCATTGAAATCTTATGAAGCCCACTTTACTCTTGTACTCCATAGGAAAAATAGTAGAAATGGTTGCTATAGTAACAAAATATACATTCTCCCTTTTAAATTTCATATTAATTCTAATATATCCAAACTAATATATCTCACACAAAATCTAAAACCAGCATTACAAAGGAACCACCAATTTTACACCTTCACGGAAGTACTTTAAATTATCTCTCACCGAACTCTAATAAAAATTCCATCCAATGGTATATTTTTCGGAAAGCCAGTTTACTTTTATTTATAGACCACATCATGTATTAATTATTTCTTAAATATATAAATACTATACAACTTTTCAACTACTTCCTTTAGACTGATTACGTAATACTTGGATGGCCATTATTTACTTCCCTGCTTTACTAACGTTGAATGATGACGGTAACCCACCCAAGTAATGATCGTGGTGGATGCGCATAATCAGTCCGGAACCGCAATACTAGGAGGGTGTGCTGCTAATTTATATTTAAAAATAAATATTCAATTCTTTAAATAACACATACCTATGAATCTTTTTAAACGATTACTTGCTAGGGTTTATTCTTGAAATTTAAATCTTATATTTTAGTAAAAATTTCAAATATATTGATTTTAAAAATACCAGAAGAATAGAGCGGGCGTTGTTTTAATTATCAGAAGGTGTCGGAGGGTGTATGTTGGCCAGATCTCATTTTTTTTCTCTCCTCTCTCTCTGTTTTGTTTAAACAAGGGAGATAAGGGTTGTTTTGTTGAAGGCTAAATCAATGAAGACGACACAATGAAGTGAGAGAAGAGAGAGAGAAAGAGAAGTCAAAGGGAGAGAGAGTGAGAAAGAGAGAGAGGGTAAATAATAATCAGAAGAAGAAGCGATTGGTTCCAATTTCAGAATAAATAAACGAAAAAAGACAAGAATAACAAGGAGGGTCGGATTTCATTCATTAACTCCCCTCCACTTTTCTATTCTTCAACCCGATCTTGTGTTTGTATTAGTCAAAATATTGTCTCTTTATCCAATTCATTTTATTCTGATGATTTTACAAAGATTCAAAACACAATGATGGAGAAGAGAGCTGGATATATTAATAAATTTTAAATTCACATTTATCTTACGTTGTTGGTCTTACCACCCAATGGCCCACCTTATTAATTTAATTGCGATGCACCTCTTGGTGTTTATATGTAATATCTATATAGAGAGAAAGTATTGGATTCATGTCAAAATTCAATGTCGAGATTTTGATAAATACCCTATACACTTTTTGAGGTCCCCTGAATCCAAAAGAGTGATTTTCGCGACATGGTCTGTCTGTTAACAAAATATCTTAACAACGAAAAGAGCTATAAGGTTGAAATTTTATATTTAAGTTAGGCACCCGCATGAGTGGTGAAAATAAGCTTTTGATCAAAATCGGCCAAAGAGTACTAGTACTTTACTGATGTACTTTTTCAGTTTTTTTTTGCTCCAACGATTTTGATTAAAATTCAAAAATCAATTATTTTTTAGATGCTCTTTAAAATGTATTTTCTCATTTTGCTCTCAAAATTGTTTGAAGACTACTTTACTCTTGTATTTAATAAAAAAGATAGGAGAAATGGTTGCCATGGTAATAAAATATAAATATTTTTCTATGTTTAAAAATGTTTCTCAGTTTTTTCGGCAACTTAGGCCATTTAAGACTTTTACGATAACCGTTATTTAATAATATATATTTATTTGGGGTCCAGGCATTCTTATTTAAGCCATTTGGTATCCAAATGGCTTAAATAAAATCATCGGACTGCCTGGGGTCCGAACCCGCGACGTTTGGTATACGAGGTTAGCACGCTAACCTCTACACCAAACCCGGAGGGCTTAACAAATTATATTTTTGTAATGAAACACGCCTTCACCTTTTAACTTAAATTTTATTTTTGATGTAGACCAAGCTTTTCGAAAATTTACCTCTAGTCCTAAATACAGTTTTAATTACAAATAAACACACACATATACAAAATTAGGTTATATATTTTCGATTTTTACTTTTATTCATTATCTTCATTTGACCGAGAAAATATTCGAAAGGGGTTAGTATTCATATTTTTAAGCGGATTTTTTTCTTTTCAATAAAAATTACATCATTTTATTGTATCGTCGTTCTAAATATGATACAAGCAACCTGCATGAGATACAATAGAATAGAGAGAGAGAGAGGAGGGAGGTTCTCTCTCTATATATAGTAGATATAAAAAATAAAAAAAAGAGGGCATTATTTTTTTATTATCCCCCTAGGGATTATTTCCACACCTGAGTTTCCTCTCGCTGCTGCCTCTAAAAAATGACTTAATATACGCAATCATACGTTTAGAAACAAATCATTTAAAAGAGATAATGAAAAGCCGATTTATTTATTTATTTATCTTTAATTATAAAGATCCTTTGGTTTTATCTCTCAGTGATTTCAATTTTCAAGAGAAAAAAAAATTAGACGTATTTAATGACGCCAAACATTCATAAAGAAGATCGCAAAAATTGACTCAGGCAATGTACGTACTACTATATTTGGAGTACAAATTTAACTCTTCATTATTATCTATTAATACATATTTCTATAGAGCAGAGACAAATATAAAAATACAAAAAATTATCATTTTTGTACCTTGACTCTATGACGAACAATACGTCAATTACAGTCAGTGCGCCGGGAGTCTCGACAGGGTGAGAATTATTTTGGTTATAATTAGACATCGGATTATTATGCAGTAAAAACTGGCAAAATATGCATTTATATGCATTAAAAAATGAAAAGCTAAAAATCTCGTGTGATTGTTGCATAGCAAACAATTTTCTCTTACCTATGGTGGTTGAAAATTGTGTTCTGTGCTTGCCAGACCAGATTTTTTGTGTCGACATATATTTTGTTTCCGCCGATATATTATAATTCAAGATGTAAAATTTATAAACGTAGAAAAACATTTATAATTTGTTACAATGGTAACCATTTCTCCTATCTTTCTTATTAAGTACAAGAGTAAAGGCTAGAGCACATTTGGGCGACGCGACGCGACGCGACGCGACACTTTTTTTCGTCGAGAGAAGTTTACATAGATTCCAATAGGAAGGCGCACACTTGAGCGTCGGATGACGACGCCCGAATGCTCAGGAGGGCATTCAAGCGTCAATTGTCGCTGAGCGTCGCGTCGCGTCGCCCAAGTGTGCGCCTGTTGGCGAAGCTAGGCGTCAGATCTATCGTCTTCGTGCGCTTTCGTGGACTCTCGGTAATGATCGGAGCCCTTATTTCCACGTGCCGATTTAAGTGAACTGAGAGGAGCATATGGTTGGTTCTTCATGAATTGCAGCAAGAGTGCGTTAACAAGGTATATTTAAAAGGTAAATATTCAGTATACAGGCCTATATAAATAGGGCTATATCATTTAATAAATAGGCTTAATAAAAAATAATTTTTCCGGCATTTAGACCCCATACCTATTTATTTCTATTAATTGATATCCTACTATTATAAGGTCTTCCTCTGACGATGACATTTTGTTAAATGAGTTTTGAATTTTCAAATACAATCCGTCGTTGCGAAAGAAAAACGTCGCCTAAGTGTGCGAGCTCACAAAGTTTCGCTTGCTGCGCGCCGCACGCGTCGCGTCGCGTCGCCCAAATGTGCTCTAGCCTTAAAGTGTGCTTAAAACAATTTCAAGATCAAAATGAGAAGATACATTTTAAAGAACATCCAAAAAAATAATTTAGAAAATAGTTTTTTCCCAAAGGGAATGTCTTCGCGGCAAGAATCCTCAGTGCAAAAAAATAATTGATTTATGAATTTTAATCAAAATCGTTTAAGCGAATTTTGAGAAAAACGAAAAAAACTGAAAAAGTACATAGTAAAGTACCAGTACCTTTTGGCCGATTTTGTTCAGAAGCTTCGTGTTCCCCCCCCCCTCCCCGGGCCTAACCTAATTAATTTATAAAATTTTAACCTCCTAACTCTTTTCGTTCCTGAGCAATTTTGACACATAGACTGACAGACAGACAGACTATTTTAGGGGATTCACTTTTTTAAACTTACGGCACCTCAAAACATGTATTTCCATCAAAATCTCGCCATCAAAATTTTGACATAAATCTATCTCTCTCCCTCTATACATATATATAAAGTAAAAAAAGGACCATTTGTTAGAAATACGCAAATAAGCTTATACTTCAAATAAGCAGTTTTATGCACTAAATATGCCAAAATATACAGTTTAAAATTTTACATATATGGTTTCTTAAATGCGTGATTCAGATAAATAATTGGTCGATCTTATGCATGAAGGAACCAAGCCCCATTGCCCTAAATCTGAGAGAAGGTGCATTTCATTTGCAAGCTTGTAAACAAACACAATGGCAATGACTTTTTTTCTTGTTTTATACAACAACAAAAGTGCACAGAGTAATAATGTTGTGATTTAATTAAATCTCTACAATATATATCTCAATTTCGATTATATTGGCGCATGGTTCCTTCGTGCATAACATCGTCCAATTGATCTACTGAGTCGTAGATGTTTTGAATATCCCACAATTTATGAAACAGAATATGCACTTGCATGGAAATTCGGTCTCTAGTTATGCCATACTATTTCGTGCACTGCGTTTTTCGCCTACGCCCACAAAAACTTTTATTTTTACCTTCAAGATCATTTATTATTTATTATTAAATAAATCATAACAACAGACAGCCACACAATAGATTAGTTTAATGGGAAAATAAGATAATATAATATTATATATAATTGTGTTTTTGTTGAATTATTCGAGTCTGTTATATTTCTAAATAGAGACTCGTTCCCTCTATTTATTTACAGCGTCTTTTCTTCTCCTCTCCATCTTCTTCTTCTTCTCTCATTTTGTACTTTACTTAATGATCCCATTTATTATTCCTATTCTTCGGGGTTGTTATGATTTAAATAATAATCAACCGTGGATAAATACAAGCCTGGTGGGGAGAGACATTGTATCCTATTATAAAAGAGAGACTTAACCCTTTTCTCAGAGCGCAAAAAAGAGAGAGAGAAAGAGAGAGATTAAACTAATAATATTCTTATCATTAAATACTAAAACAAAGCCTATCGGGGAGAACATCCCTCGGAAATTAAATTAAAAATTAACGACGCTTTCTTTATTCTATTTAAAAACTAAGAAGACGGTGTGGTTTAAAAATATTGGTATTTAAAGAAAAAGATTTAATTAGATCAGAAATTCATATTTAGGGGACTTAGAAAATTGTATTAAGTAAAATTTAATGAATCGTTTTATTCTAATAAGGCTTCGGTTTGAATGAATGATTTTTGTTGCTATTTTAAGACAGTGGCGATCCCACGATTTTTAATTTATTTTAATGTAATTTTTCTTTTGACCACTAGAAATGTACTCAGAATCCCGAAATACAATTTCGATTTAAAAAAATATAATAATAAAGTATTCTCTACTTATTTATTAAAGCTTACAGTTAGTTAAATTTGTGTTTCTCTGAACCTATATTTTTAAATGGTGTGATTGGTCGCACAGCACACAACTTTCTCTTACCTTCGGTAATCGTGTTCTGTGCTTATCACACCAGATTTTTTGTGTCGACATACATTTAAATTCTGACAGTATAGTACATTCGATTTCCAAGATGTAAAATTTATAAGTATGGGAAAATATTTATATTTTGTTACCATGGCAACCATTTCTCGTATCTTTTCTTTGGGGAGCAAGAGTAAAGTGGTCGTCAAAAAATTTCAATGGCAAAATGAGAATATACATTTTAAAGAGCATCTAAAAAATAATTGATTTTTGAATTTTAACTGAAAAAGTGCATCAGTAAAGTACTAGTACTCTTTGGTCGATTTTGTTCAAAAGCTTCGTATCACGACCCATGGGCGTGCCTAACTTAAATATAAAATTTCAACTTTTTAGCTCTTTTCAATCTTGAGATATTGTGTTCACGAACAAACTATGTTGCGAAAACCACTTTTTTGGATTCAGGGGACCTCAAAACATGTATATTAGGGTGGCCGCAAAAAACAAAATTTTTTAATTTCTTTCTGCCGAACCTCCTAAAAGTTGTCTTTTGGCTAGAAAATGATAATGGCAAAGTTTTAGCTAAATTGGGTAACGTTAACCCTTGCCTCATCGGGGTTAAAATTTTGAAAAAGTCCGATTTTATCTAAAAATTTGCAGTATTTACTTAATAAAACGAAAACAAAGTATCGTAGAAAAATGAATCTTGGCTCATTTCATAGCAAATTTAATTCTCTTGAGGTTTTATAATAACCATTTTTTCATTAAAACATATAGATTTAGTGATATTTACAAATTAGCATTTCGGTTTTGATATATCGTCACTTGCATCACGTAGTGATAGGGAGGCGCGGACTAGTCTAAGGGGAGGCGCGAATACTGGCCACCAGGACCAATTTTCCAAATGATTGCTAGTTTTATAAATAAAATAATTTTAATGATTCTGGGACGGAGTTTTTAATTAAAATAATAAACATGAATAAATAAAAAAAATATTTTTATATAAATTTAAATTTTTTAGTATTAAAATTTTTTGTTTTTGTATTATTTTATTAAATGTGTGTGTGTGGGGGGAGGGGGCGTCATACGATTAAATATTTTTAAGGGAGGCGTTGTAACATAAAGTTTGGAAACCAGTGATTTAAAGTAAGACTCATTCTAGAAAATTATAATATGTGTAAAACTAAAGGCGGATCCAAGAAGTTTTTCAGGGTTTTAATTTTTTTCTGACTAGACGCGAAGCTCGCCGAAGGCGATAGCATTGTTAATCATTTTATTTATTAGGATTGGATAAGGGGTTGAAAAATTGAAAAAAATGTTTTTTTAATTTATTTTAGTTAAATCGAAGCCAAATAAATAGAAAACATTCAAAAAATAGCGTTGATTATTATTTTATAATATTAAGGGATGAGATGAAGGGTTGATTATTTAAGAAAGGCCTTGGAATATTCCAAATCACTTGTTGACATTTTTTTCCAGCTCTAAATATAGTTAGATAAGAGCAAAAGGTATTTTTTTACTTTTAATAAAAAGGGAATTGTTATTTTCATCTATTTTATTCCTATACAAAGAAAGAGACGAATCTCCCGTCCAGTCGAGTCGAGAGCGTGGCCGAGATGCAGGCGCCAGCTCTCTTTTCTCTTTTAATTGTGTTTAAAGTGAATCAAAGTGAATAATTAATATAGTGTAACCCACCCTGACCACTCCGTCAGCCAACACACCCTCTTGAGCGTCTTATTAAAGGTAATTATTAAGCATTTTATCGTGAAAAAAAAAAAAAATGATAGAAACAAATAATTAGACTGCGAAAAACGATTCTTTTGAATATGAAATTAAATATTTTGTATTTCACTAAGGGTAGAGAGAGAATATAAGCTGTTTAAAGGGGGAGGTGTGTAGGTGTCATTGAAAAAAATTTGTTTTTTATTTATCTTTTTTTTTAAACACTTTCTTATTCACACCACACTCACACACACACACACACACACACATACACAGTCTTTTCGGCAACTCAGGCCATATAAGACTTTATACGATACCCGTTATTAATTAATAATATAAATATTGGGGGTTCAGGCATTTCAATTTAAGCCATTTGGTATCCATTTTGGACGGGGTCCGAACCCTCGACGTTCGGTATAGAAGATAGGCACGCTACCAACTACAAGCCCGAGGGCATTTTTTTTTTTATCTTTTCTTAAGTCACCATTATTTACCATTATATTCTTCCTATTTGGCCTATATTTTTGTTAATCAAATTACTTTAATATACTTTTACTCAGGGGTGGATTAAGGGTTTAAAAATAAAATAATTTCAAAATAAAATAACTAGCCTAAGGGTAGGGGCGAATATTGGCCACCAGGACCAATTTTCCAAATGATTGCTAGTTTTAATATAAATAAGAATAAATAAAAAAAAATATTTTTTTATTTATTCTGGCGGAGTAAAAAAAATTCCTAGTCCTTTGCAGCCAAAATTATTGTGACGTTTCGGCCTTCTTAAGAGCCGGAGGCGAGAATAAAAAGAAAATTTTAATTTCAAAATTATAATTGTAATTTTTCATTCAATAACTAGGAATTTTTTTTTTTTTTTGACTCCGCTTTATTATAAAATTATATTTTTTAGCATTAAACATTTTTTTTTTGTATTATTTTATAAAATGGGGGAGGGGGCTTCATAAGATTAAATATTTTTAAGGGAGGCGTGGTAACATAAAGTTTGGAAATCACTGATATCGATCATTCGATATAACATTTTGGCGGGAAAATATTCCGAAGGGAATGAAATTTTCACTACCCCATACTCTAGAATGCCAATCCTAAATTTTCGACCTCGAAGACCGTGTGGAGGGGAGGGGAGGGGGACAAAAACCTCAAAAATTTGAGAAATCTTCAGGTTTTTGCATATATCTCTTAAACTATTTATATTTTGTGAAATATAGCACAATACAAAAATATAGAACATCAAATTTGCTAAATTTTGGTACATAAAACGAATTTGTAGACTCAATACTAACCGAAATACGGCCGGTCAATTTGACAAAATATAAATAGTTTACGAGATATAAGCAAAAACCTGAAGATTTCTCAAATTTTTGAGGTTTTTGTCCCCCCTCCCCTCCCCCCCACACGGTCCTCGAGGTCGAAAATTTAGGATTGGCATTCTAGAGTATGGGGTAGTAAAAATTTCATTCCCTTCGGAATATTTTCCCGGCAAATTGTTATATCGAATGGTCTATATTGTGATTTTCCACTTATTTTTCAGAAAGAGCAATATATCAAAACCGAAATGCTAATTTGTAAATATCACTAAATCTATAAGTTTTAATGAAGAAATGGTTATTATAAAACCTCAAGAGAATTAAATTTGCTATGAAATGAGCCAAGATTCATTTTTCTACGATACTTTGTTTTCGTTTTATGAAGTAAAAACTGCGAATTTTTAGATAAAATCGCACTTTTTCAAAATTTTAACCCCGATGAGGCACGGGTTAACGTTACCCAATTTAGCTAATACTTTGCCATTATCATTTTCTAGCCAAAAGACAACTTTTAGGATGTTCGGCCGAAAAAAATTAAAAAATTTTGTTTTTTGCGGCCACCCTAGTGTATATCCATCAAATTCTCGACATCGAATTTTTGACATGAATCCAATACTTTCCCTCTCTATATATTAACATATATAGAGGTAAGAGAAAGTAAAAAATTAAAATATAAGCTTATATGTAAAATTAGTTCTAACTGTTTATATACATATATTAAGTATAATAATAGTAGAAAAAAATAGAACAAACCACTTATTAACTACTAATGAGAACAAAAAAATAATAATTAAAGAAAGTAAATATTCAAATAATAATTAGTAAATTTTTGTCTTCCTGTTTAACATCATGTTTTAAAAATAAGTAAATTGAATAATTTGCTATAAATTTGCTATAATACAATTTTTACTTTTTCTCTTTCACAATTAAACAATTTTTTGTTATTGAATTAATTTAAAAAAAAAAAATTTACTAACGAAATTTCTCTTTTCAGGTTCAATTATACAAGAAAACGACCAAATCACCAACGAGCCACCATAGCGTTGCAAGTATGTTTTGGGGCCGAACTTTCCTGACTTCTCACCTCCTGCATGGGGGTAAGTTCGCTTTTCTATCATCTTGACCTTTGACTTTAAAATATATTTATTTTCTTTATTGAATCTTTCTTAACCATCCATTCCCTTCTTTTTTCATTATTTTCTTCTCGCCGAAGGCGGGCGGTGCGACTAGTGTTTAGATTCAATTTTAAAAAGCTATAAGTCGTTGGGCCTTGGTGCAGTGGGTAGCTGACCTTCTGTACCTAGGGTCGCGATTTCGCATCCCGTCTCATGCGACAATTTATTTCAATTTAATTTGCTACCAATAAATTGAAATAAAGAGAAAGACGGGGGTGTAAATGGCCCCCGTTGCCGAAAAAGTCCTTAAATAAATAGTAAAAAAAAAAGCAATCTCACATACCCAGCATACAACTTAATTTAAAAAAAAAAGCTATAATTTTGGTTCCAAATATTTAAAACTTATCAAGTTACCAGTCCGCATATTAATTATCAGCAATTATACTAATTTTTACTTTAATTTACTCTATATATACCATCTATAAATAGAGAGATTATATTGCGATTTCATCGATAGTCTATTTCGAGATTATTTCGTTCAAAAATGTCTCTTCTTTTAAATAAAATATCACCGGAATAAACGTACAAAGTTCAAATTTTATATTCAAATTTGGTACCCTCTTTCATATATTACAAACCCTTATAATCAAATTGGTCAAATGAATACTACTACTTTACTGATGTACTTTTTTTTTGATTTTTTGAAAATTGACTTTAAGGATTTTGACTAAAATTCATAAATCAATCGTTAATGAAATAGATTGTTTGAAGATGGCCGTAATGATGATTAATTTTATTATAAGGACCGTCGGCGAAAAAATAAATGCTTTTGCGTATTATCCGTTTATTTGTAAATATTTCGACCACAGTGATATTGAATCATCTTCAGTACAATCAACAGATGTATCACTGGGGTCGAAATATTAATATACGCAAAAGTTTTTTAAATTCCCCCCCCCAAATCCCCCCCTGCGCAAAATATTTATTTTTGGCCGACGGTTCTTATAATAAAATTGAAAATGTGTTTTAATATTCCCTTCAAAATTGTTTCTTGGCGTCCCTAAAAAATAGGAGAGTTATTTGCCCTGGAAATAAAATATAATAAACAATTATTTTTATAAATTTAACTTCTAGTGTTATGATATACTATCAGAAACTAAATATATGTACAGTGAGCTTCACAATTACGGTAAGTCCTCACCTGGGAGATAAAGCTTTAATTATATGGATCCTGTTACGCATTAGTGTGTCAAGCGCCAGCTACCGAGTTTTGAGAATATTAACATTAAAGTTTTTTGTTTTCATTGGATTCTATATAATTTTTTTTGTCAATTGTGCAAGTTACATTAAATATAAATTTTTTTAGGACATATTTCATAAAAAATACTATTTATTATAGCATTTGAAACAATATTCCGTGCTTAACTCAATTTTTAATTTTTTTTGGTGCTTGACACACTAATGCATAACAGGGTCCATATGGTATATAGTGTAAATAATTTTAATAACCGACAAGGTAAAATAAAATAATCTGTACTAGATTTTATTTTATCTTTTCGGTCATTAAAATTATTTCACTATATACCATATACTTAAGGCTCTAGCTCCCAGGTGGGGACTTAATTGTTGCGCTCTCTGTACACACTGGTGGGACAATAGAACACACAACTTTAGTATATCAAAGATAAGAAAGTCGTGTGATGTGCTGTTATTACTCCAGATTTTTTTTTTATAAAATTTACAAAAAGGAAAGTGCAAGAGAGGGTGTGTCTAGATGGGGAGATTCTCTTGTATTGTCTGTCTTTAGGCCCTTAGGCACTCTCGAAGAAACCTCCAGGCTTGCCAACCAACAAAACCCAGGATTGCTAAATATTTGTCGAGACTTTATTGCCCTCTATCTACTCTATTGGATTTCCAACCAAAAGAAAATTCTCTCTCCTTTCTTCTTTCTCTTTTATTATTAGATATCTATCTGTCATACGACGTAATATTCTTATTCGAGATAATAGCCCCAGGCACCTCAAAGAGGATCATAATATGAAAAAGAGCATTTTTATCTATATTGACAGACAGACACATTATCATGATGATAAAAATGATCGTCAAATTAAATAAAAGTTTTTGCAATTATTATGGGTACATGTGACTCAGTCACATGTGCTCCTGAGGATGGGTTAATAGCCCGAAATATATCGTGTTATAAATTCAAATATTTCTTTCATTTATAACTTATCCTGATTTAAATAGCGAACACGTCTGTCATTAATTTCTAAGAAAATTTATTGATTATATGACTTTAATGGAATTTAAAATATAATAGAAATAAAAATGATAATTTTTCAGAAGATAGAAAATAAATATCCAACAAAACTTGGTTGAATTTGCCTTATGATTAGAGATTTTTAGAATTGACTAGCCTATTAAGAAAAGAAAGGACGAACAGCCGGCCTTGGGGATAGGCAAACGAAGATGCTGCTCTGTCTAGCGGGCTGTCTATCATTTGCATTTGCTTTTTACTTTCTCTTACCTATAGAGAGAAATTGACAAAAATTCGATGTCGAGATTTTGATGGAAATATATGTTTTTGAGGTCCCTTGAGTCCAAAAAAGTGGTCTGTGTGTGTGTCTTTCTGTGTGGACTTTTTTAATCATAAACTAGGTTGAAATTATATATTTAATTTAGGCACCTCCAGAGGCGTGAAAATTAACTTTTGAACAAAATCGGCCGAAAAGTACTTGTAGGCTACTTTACTGATGTACTTTTTCAGTTTTTTTTTTTTTTTTTTTTTCTCGAATTTCTCAAAATTTACTCCAAAGATTTTCATTAAAATTCATAAATCAACTATTTTTTTTATATGCCCTTTAAAAAGTATATCAGTAAAGTTTTTCGTGAAAATTGTTTTAAGTAGGCTACACTTTACTGATGTAATTCAGTTTTTTCAAATTCATTTTCAGGCTTTTCCTTCCAAAGAGCCAATGTTAAATCCCTATGGGGATTTGCATGTTAATTTCGATTCAAAAGGGGGAACTTTGGAACTTTTTATACATTAAAAAAAAAAATTTCCAATTCTTTTGAAATTTTCTATTTATTTAGGATTCTCTATTGTGAATAAAATATCCAAATATGAGATTAAAATTTTGAAAAATAACCATAGTTTATGTCAAGCAATCAACATTTTTTTTTTTTTTTATTTTATAATGACCTCGTTTTTACAAAATAAAACATACGGTCCTATACAGTCAACATTTAAAATACACAGAGCCTATGGAAATTTTGAATCAATTGACTTTTTTACTTTTTACTTATTGCTTATTAAATGCAAGGTTGGAACTAAGGTGCTACCAATTATCGGGAGTACAAAATTTAAAAAAAATTTTCTCTGGGGTCCGAGCCGGAAATACGAATAATCGTGATACGAAATATCAGGATTTCACTGTATTCTAAATCAATTTATTAATGCTAATATGCTCTTCTCTATCAGAGAGTAAATAATTTTAGTCAAGATATCTTGAAGCCTTTAGTCTATTTTAAATTTTCAAAATTTTAGGATTAATAAACTAATTTAGAAAAAATTATTTTGGGGTTTCTTTTTTTTTTTGACTTTCCTAGTCTACATTTTGGAGGTTTTTCATTATTTCTTAATTATATAATCTATGCATTATCCAATAAGCATCCACAGAGAAATAATCAAACTCAGTTATGTAAAAAATACCAACCTAATTTTTTTTTGTCAAAATAACTCAATTTTGCTAATAACTTCGTCTTCGATGTTTTTCTTTTTTTAGAAAATTAATTTTTGCCAAATCTACGGAGGCAAACGTCCCCTATTAGTGCGTCCCTTTTTCTTTTTTAAAGACCCTTATTTCTACTTAAAATTTAAAAATTTATCATTTTGGAATTTTAGTTTATAGGTAAAAATTTTTTTTATTAAAATTAATCACAAAAATTGATCAGATTCTTTCCTTCTGTCGATCGTTTTTCTATTCCTGGCATAAGGGAAACTATGGACCAGGGAAGATGCTGGAAGGGGAAAAAAGGAGAGGGTGGGACGGAAGCGTCTCTCCAAACGGCATTCAATTTCCGGGAGAGAAGAGAACGAGAAGGAAAATCATTTAAAAGTGTCCAGCGAGTGACTGAAAAAGAGAAGAAAAAAGAGAGAAAGGAATCTTTATTATTATTTTGTTTATTTATTGAAATAAATTCACCAACCAGTGAGAGTGTATAAAATATTCGACAAAAAAAAAAAATTGTTTTGTTTATCAAGCGATAGATTGATGAACTTGATCCAACTAATATTGCGCAAATCAAAAACCGGTATCTGGATCCTCGCTAGTCTTAACTGCTTACAATTAATCACTTAGATGTCAGGTCACCGGGAAAAATATTTAATAAATACAAAAAAGGAGCTTACAACTTACCACGAACAACACGAACGTAGAGTGAAATTTCATCTTTTTATAACGGCGACTTTTCTTGTTTGTTTTTTTTTATTTACTTTTTTTATTTTGTCCACTTTTTTACTTTCTCATACCAATATAGGTAATATATGAATGAGAAAGTTTTGCGATCATGTCAAAAATTGTCGAGATTTTGATACGTTTTGAGGTCCTCTGAGTCCAAAAATGTGCGTCCCGCAAATTGGTCTGGGTGTCTGAGAGACTCTGTCAGTGTACCACGAAGGAAATAAGCTACTAGGTTGAAATTTTATATTCAAGTTCGGTACCCACCCGGATAGTTAAAATAAGCCTTTGAACAAAATTGGCCAAATAGTACTAGTACTTTACTGAAGTACTTTTTCAGTATTTTTCGATTTTCTCAGAATTGGCTATAACGATTTTAATTAAAACTCATAAATCAACTATTTTTTAGATGCTCTTTAAAAAGTATATCAGTAAAATTTTTCGTTAAAATTGTTTGAAGTACAGTTTACTGATGTAATATTTCAGATTTTTCAAATTCATTTTTCGCCTCCAGCCAATGTTAAATCCCTATGGGGATTTGCCTGTAAATTTCGATTCAAAAGCGGGTCCCCTTTGGACCAAATTCTTATGAAATTTTGTTGTTCTAATTAAGTTGTTTTGCCTGGACCCCAAATAGATATATTAAACACACGAGTATCGTTAAAAGTCTTAAATGGCCTAAGTTGCCGAAGAGACTGTGTGAATGTGAGTGGGAAAACACTGTGAGTGTTTTTATTAAAAAAAAAAAAATTGTTTGTCAACTGTGAACTATTTATTAGTTGAATCCCAAGAGCGGCTCGCTAGTCACAGTTTAACAACCGATGTTTTATTTTTATTTATTTTTATAACCCTTTTCGTCTACTGAGGCCATTTAGGGGTTTGATTTTATTATATAAATATTTAAATGCATAGTATCGATGGCTACCAGGGGACGTTCAACACGCTGATTGTTCCGGGTCATCTTCAATTCGTCAATTTGGCAACACTTAACGTCAATGATTGTGTGACTGTGGCTCTTCTCTTTTGCCAAGCCCACCCAATGTTGTTTTATTTTATATGGACGATGTTATGTATGAAGGAACCAAGCGCCATTATGATCGGAATTGATATAAGACCGCCATCTTGTAGGGAAAAAGAAAATCAACCTCTTTATTTAAATTACAACATTATTACTCTGTGCACTTTTTTTGTATAAAACAAAAAAAGTCTTTGCCATTGGTTTTGTTGTCAATTATATAACGAATTGTGGCTGTTGTATATATGATTAGATTAATGATATAAAGAGCGTTTCGGCTATGATCAACAAAGCCATCTTCAGCCCTTCAAGAGTATATTTTATATTATTAACATACAAAATAGATATTGTCTCAAGATATATAATACAGTTCATATGTATTTAGTCGAATATATTTTTTTAATGATTCAAGGCTTTGCTCTCTTATACTCTCTTGTGGCTAATTGATAATTAAAAAAAAAAAAAATACATTCGACTAAATACATATGAACTGTATTATATTTTTTTAAGACAATATCTATTTTGTATGTTAATAATATAAAATAGCTGAAGATGGCTTTGTTGATCATAGCCGAAATGTTCCTAAATAAAGAGTGTTAACAAAATAGATGCTTTTTATTTATTATTGGCTGCATCCTCTTTATATCATTAATCTTGTTTACAATTATGCAAATGATATGCTCCTTATCTCAGATTGTGGTTAATGGCGCTTGGTTCCTTCACGCATAACATCGTTCATATAATCCATTTATAAATTTTTTTATTGTTTCTTCTCTGATTTAAGTGGCTCAATAACTTACGAGTATGTCGCCTTATTTATTCGCTCCCATTATTACTCAACTATTATTACGAGTATATTATAACGTAGATTGTCAAATTACATTTTATTATTGTAATTGTTATAATTATTTAGAAGTCAAGGAGATGTTCGGCGTTTATGCATTCGCAATGTTTTATTTGCAAAAGGGGCTCATAAAGAGTAGCCAAATCTAGGAGAAAGTCTTATGGCATCTATCATCGCCTCATTTGCCAATCTACTTTTTCAAAGATTCTAAATTTTTTTTTTAACGCTAATAATTATTTAAAATATTTTCTCTTAACTTATTTAAATTACCTTTAATTATTATGATTTTTACTTATTACTTCCTCAATATTTTCTCTCAGTTTGTATGTTATGTTCTTCATTTAAACATTTGTCATCTTTATTTGTTGTTGTTATTTAAGGTCCAATGAACTTTTGGATCACCTTGTAGAATTTTTTTTTCTATGTAAATTTCTTGTTTGGGTCTTTTATTTTTCGATATTTTTTTTTTTTTTTGCTCTGTGTTCGCTAACGGAGGTTCCTTCAGCCATCCTGTTCTCTTAAGCAACACACACATACACACATCGACATTAATAAATACACACACCATTGCTAAAGTCCCGCTAACGTTGAGTCGTATATAAAGAAGATCTGAGCCATCCGGGCCGGACTAAGCCATCATCAACAACAACAACAACAACAACAACATGTCTAAAATTTTTATTCTCTTTTGTTGTCTGACTGTCGCTTTTGCCCGCCCGGTATGTATATACATCATTAAAATAAGATAACTACAAAATTTTTATCTCTACAATTATTTGCCGCGTGTTAAATCTTTTTTAAAATTTCGTTTACTTTCTTTTATCAAATTTATCAACTCTTTTCTTAAAGTTTTTGCTTATTGCGGGGGAATTGTTTATTCTTGATTAAAAATTTTATATTGGTCTGCATTAAATAGATTCATTAATCATTTGTAGACTATATTATTTTTTAATGAGAAAATATTTGTTAGTCCGGTTATTAATATTTTTTTGGCAGGAGGGGGAGAGGGGGAGGGTTCGGATGATCCGAGAGGTAATCACCCCTCCAAAATGAATAAATTTTAAAGAATATGAAATATTTTTTTGATAATTTTTTTTTTTAAATTCGTTTTAAGGGTTTTTTTCGGAGGCCATTTAAACCCCGTCCCTAACAATCAATTGAAATAAATTTTGTCGCTTGGGACGGGATGCGAACTCTTAACCTTTGGTATCAGAAGCCAATGCCCATTGGTCAAGAACTTAAAATTATTTCTAAAAGTAAAAAATTTTAACATCATGTGTATTCTCTTTATTTATAATTTTTTGAGATATCGGAGGGGAAGGGTTTGGAGTCCTCCCTCACGTCTACGGCCCTTGTACAGTGAGGGACAATATTAAGGCCCACCCTTTTTACTTGTGATTATTTCATTGTTTTAAAAAAAATATTATATATTTTTTAATGGAAACTTTCATAGTTGAAACCTAGAAAATTTCCAATAAAGATTTTCACTTTTTTTTTATAAAAACAATGAAATAATCACAAGTAGAAAACCCATGGGTGGGACTTAACTTTAGCGCTCACTGTACTTATAAAATCTTTTGATTGTTGTTCTAAGGTTTGATTAGTTTGTGTCATATATTAATTCGTGGGGGGGGGGGGGGGGGGGAGGAGACCTACCCTCCCAAACCAACGGGGGGGGGGCCGGCCCCCGGGGCGCCAGGATATTTTTTTTAAGTTATTTAGAAAAAAAATAAAAAAAAAAAAAAAAGAGACCCCACCAAAAAAAAATATATTAAAAAAAGGTTGTTGTAAAAATCTTAAAAAAGCCAAGGTGGCGGAAAAAAGGGTGGGAAGGAGGGATAAATTCGTAAAAAATTTTCTATTTTATAATCTTATACTAATTTTTTAGTTTTCTTGAGAAAAAATAAATAACTTTAATTAAATTTAAAAGAAAAAAAAAATTTTGATTATTCTTTTTTTTTTTCAATTTCTTTAATTAAATTATTTTTTAGTTTAGTTATGAATTTTTGTTTTCATCATTAATATTCAGTCAGCTCTTTCATTACTAGCTCATTTTTAATGTTATTATTATTTATTCTTCTCGTTGACTTTACAATTAGAATTTTTTTTATTTTTGGCTGTTGGAATAACAGAATTTTATTTTGCACTCCATTTAAATTAAATTCTTTAGATGTTGATTTAGATATATTTTAAATCTCGCATTATAAGGCCTACTCTTTCTTATATTTACTTACTTAATTTTTTTTTTTTATTAATAAACCCAAATTCTTAAATTTTATCATCACTTGCCTCCCAAAATTTGTCAAGTCTGAATTTGATAAAGTATAATGTTCAATTGGTTTAATTTTTTTGGAACGTTCCGTAGTGTGCAATTTATTTAATTCGTATATACCCCTAATAACAAATATATATCGTATTTTCTATTTGTCTTTTAATTCCGTGTTTACCTAATCGATTGTTTCTTTCTCTTATTTAATTTACAAAGATTCATAACTGTATTATTGGTAAAGGTAATCAGAGTCGCAGTTTAGATATTTTTTATTTTATTTTCATCTTGCTGACATTTTGATATCGGTTGGGTCATCCTCAGAGCTATAAATTTATAAACAAAATGAAATAGTAAAACCAGACACAATAGAATTTTTATATAATTATCATGGCGGCTAGTCAAAGTATTTGTAATGTCTATCCTATCTGGTTTTGCTATTTAATTTAGTTCATAGCTCTGAGGAAGATCCCTACCGGGATCGAAACATCAGCAGACCTGGAAATAAAGTAAAACAAAAATACCTAGCTGAGTCTCTCATTGCTTCTACCAATAATTATCTATTAATATTTATTTTGTGTAATAAATAGAAAGGAAATATTGTTTTGTTTTGAACTTGCTTGTTTTGAGGTATATTTATTTGGCTACTCTTTGTGCCCGTCTCTGTCTTATACTGATTCAATATATGTATACGACTCATTTTTTTCTGAAAATTATTAATCATTAATACCAATTAATATTACCGTACTTCGTCTCTCGTTTGTTTTTAAATTGCCTCGATTGTAGTAAATTTCTATAAACATAAACAATAATCTAAAACTTTTTTTTTTTTTTTTAAACATTCACACTTTTTTCTCATTCACACTCACACACACATTCGCACAGTCTTTTCGGCAACTTAGGCCATATAAGACTTTACGATAACCGTTATATATGATAATATCTATTGGGGGTCCAGGCATTTCTATTTAAGCCATTTGGTATCCAAATTGATCAACAATAAAAATATTAAATTAGAAAGTGTACTTTTACTTTTTATACCGAAATGTGACATTTCATCACCAAAAATGTTAACTGAAAATTGGCGAATAAATTTTGCTCGAAATATTTCCACTTTCTTAGGGAATTGAGAGCCTTTCAATTGTTTGCTTTCACCTATATATCAAAACTTCTGATATATTCAGACATTTTAATTTCATCAAATTCAAATATTCAAAAAAAAAAAAAACTTTTCTTGTCATTATAGGAAACAAGTTGTCGGATCCCTTCCCCTTTTTAATGTTAGAGGCTCTTGGAGGAGGATTTTCGCGATTAAGATTATTCCGAATCAAGTTGTCTTTATCTTTTGGCATTTAGGATGAATAAACGATACGAATGAAATTTATTACTATACTGAACGAAGGGGAACATATCTATCTTCAGGATAAAATCTTGAGTTGATCTCTTTTTGCCAGAGCATTTATTAATGTTCTTAATAATTGTTATAATGAGGAATTTTCATTCTTAAAAAACCAACAAGTGAATAATCTTTTGAATCATATTTGTTCCTGTGCAGCAAGATGCGGCGGGCGGTAGCAGCGGAGGTTCCGAGTCCGGTGGATCTGGTTCAGGAGCAGGTTCGGGATCAGGATCAGGATCTGGATCAGTATTCCCTACAATCCCCCCAATTCCAAATATCCCCGAAATTCCTGGATTACCTGGACAAGGGCAAGGTGGCAGTGAGGGCGGCAGCACTGGCGGATCAGTCATCCCACAATTTCCCGAAGTGCCTCAAGTACCACAATTTCCACAAGTACCACAGGTGCCTCAAATTCCTCAAGTACCACAGGTTCCTCAAGTACCCCAGGTTCCTCAAATCCCACAAGTGCCTCAAATCCCGCAAATCCCAGGTCTTCCCCAACAACCAGCCGCCGGTGGAGGTGATGCCTCAACAACTACAACTGCAGCACCACGCAGCACCTGCTGCTCCAGTTTCTGAAAACGCACCTGAAAAAGCCACCTACTAAACGGACAGACGAATCAGCACACCAATAGCCTCTCAACAAGCACAAACATAATTTATTCAACTTTTGTTGTGAATTTATTTATTCCAAATAAATTGACTGACTTTTTTTATATAAAATGCATTTTCTTTTTTTATATCCTTAAATTGTAAAAAGTGAAAATATTATTTTCTAGAATTCATCGTGATCTTCAAGGTAAAAAAAGAGAATATAGGACAATCAGAATCTTGGATGGCCTCATACGATAGTGTATATTATAAATATTTCCCTGGAAGAATAAAAAAAAAAAATTTCTTATATTTTAGAAGAACTTAAACCTTTGATGTGCAATCAAAAAGAAATTAAAATAATCATAATATTAAAGAAATCAAATGTCGCAAACTTCTAACTAAATTATTAATAGTCGGCATCTTATTCATTTCATCTCTTGAGGAACCAGAAGAGTCTTCACACTCCAGCATCTTCCACGTAACAAAATCAAAACATAAGATAAAATAAATAATAATAAATAAATTCAGAAAAAAAATCTTTCTTCTTCATAAATACTCAACTAAGATACTGTTTGATAATTATATTCTAATTAATTTTATTATTGTTGCTATAAGTGAAAACGAAGACGGTCTTGACTTATATCTTATATCTCACATCCCATATAAATAAAAATACTAAAATAATATTATTTTAATATATCCGCAAGTGGGTGAGTCTCGATAACTATATAAGATTTTATTATTTGCCTCCCCATCCTCTTTCACGTGGAGCCTCCCTTGCGTCAAAAAGTATCATCATAATCAAATCTTTAAAAATAAGTGAATTTTTTAAATTCTAATTTACTTATTTGAAACTCAAAACCATCTTCAACTCTCTCTCCCTTCCTTGTATACAAAAAAAGCACATAAAATAAAGAAATTAAAATTGAAAGGAGAGTTTGGTGATAAATCTTTTGCATTTTTAGCAAAGTCTAATATATTTCGCCAGTAGATAAAATAAATAAATTTTTAGTGTTCCCCTACACATACGCAAAATTGTTTTTTCGTCAGATCAGATGCTCTCAATTTTAATGGGTTGTCTTTCAACCCACACAAATATGAATAGAACATTTGTATCATACTAAGCCAATAAGATTTGAAATAATTAATGATTTCATGACATATATAATGAGTCAAAAATATTTATTTTATTTATATACATTCTAATATAAACGGGATTTTTTTTTTTTAAATAAATGCTATATTTTTAGAAGCAGGAAATTATTATTCATCAAAACAAACTAGAAAATAAATATTTAAATTGGAATTTTCGCAAATGGAAATATTTTTCTTCGCTTCTGATTCAGGGTCAATGTCAAAGACCTTTTGAAAAGTTCAATGAGCCCCTGTAAATGTACGCATGTTTTGGTCGTGAGTGTGTGTGTGTGTGTTGACCAGGACCACATTCCCCAACTGGTAAAATATATGATGCAATCACACACACACACACCGGTAAACAAACATTCTATAATATATACAAATGTATCATCGTCTCATGTATAGAGATGAGATATTTAAACAATAGTCTTTTTTAAATGGGATATTGATCCCATCATTTTGGATAGTAATTAGGAGAGGGAGTGTAACTCCTAAAAAATCTGGTGCGACTGTCGCACGGTACACAACTTTCTCTTACCTTCTGTAATCTAAAGTTGTGTTCTGTGCTTGTCATACCAGATTTTTCGTGTCGACATATATGATAATTGATTTTTGAATTTTTATCAAAATCGTTGGAGCGTATTTTGAGAAAAAAATTGAAAAAGTACATCTGTAAAGTACTAATACTTTTTGGCCAATTTTGATTAAAAGCTTATTTTCACGCTCTAGGTGGATGTCTAACTGAAATTTGAAATTTCAACCTACTAGCTCAATTCCTTCATGCTTAAAATTGAACACACACCCACACACAGACAGACCATGTTGCGAAAACACTTTTGAATCAGGGGGCCTCAAAACGTGTATATCCATCAAAATCTAGACATAGAATTTTTGACATGAGCCCAATACTTTCTTTCTCTATATATTAACATATATATAGAAGTAAGAGAAAGTAAAAATGAGTCTAAAATTTGAAAAAGAAATAAAACAAATATTAATTAAAAAGAAATAATTCCAAGGCCTTGAATTGTCAAGAGAAAAGGCATCTGAGGCCTTTTAGACTCTCTCTATTTATTTCAACTGTTATTGTTATCCAATTCAATTGAAATAAATTTCTCACCTGGGACGGGATGCAAACCTTTTGCTTTGGCACTAGCAAGTATTGCTCTACCATGGCTTAATTTAAGAATTTTAATTAAAATCATTTGACCGAATTTTGAGAAAATCGAAAAAAAATCCTGAAAAAGTACTGAGGAAAGGAGCATTATTCTTTGACCATTGTTCAAAAACTTTGCTTTACGTACCAGGAGGTTACCTAAATTATATATAAAATTTCAATCTCCTAGATGTTTTCGCTTTTGAGATATTTTGTTCACACACACACACACACACCATATTCAGTCCTCTTTTTGGACTCAGGGGACCTCAAATCGTGTATTTTCATCAAAATTTCGAAATGAATGCAATATTCTTTCTCAATACATATATATAAATGTAAGAGAAAGTAAAAATTGGTAATATGCTTTAAAAATTTTAAGATTTTAAGTCCCAGTGGATTTCATTAGAGAACCGCACCACTTTGTTTTTTCAGTGGCGTACCGAGGGGGGGCGAGGGGGGGCGGTCCGCCCCAGGCCCCGAGCCGGCATAGGCCCTCATATATTAATAATAAAAAAAATTATGAAAATTTCCCTTTGAGAGGCCGCGGGGCCCTCAGGGCTCAAGTAAAAACGGGAAAATTTAGATAAAAAAAAAGAAAATTTAATGAAAATTTCTCTTTGAGAGGCCCCGGGGCCCTTGGGGCTCAAGTAAAAACTTAAAAATTTAGATAAAAAAAAAAGAAAATTTAATGAAAATTTCTCTTTGAGAGGCCCCGGGGCCCTTGGGGCTTAAGTAAAAATGGGAAAATTTAGATAAAAAAAAGAAAATTTAATGAAAATTTCTCTTTGAGAGGCCCCGGGGCCCTCAGGGCTCAAGTAAAAACTTAAAAATTTAGATAAAAAAAGAAAATTTAATGAAAATTTCTCTTTGAGAGGCCCCGGGGCCCTTGGGGCTTAAGTAAAAATGGGAAAATTTAGATAAAAAAAAAGAAAATTTAATGAAAATTTCTCTTTGAGAGGCCCCGGGGCCCTCAGGGCTCAAGTAAAAACTTAAAAATTTAGATAAAAAAAAGAAAATTTAATGAAAATTTCTCTTTGAGAGGCCCCGGGGCCCTTGGGGGTTAAGTAAAAATGGGAAAATTTAGATAAAAAAAAGAAAATTTAATGAAAATTTCTCTTTGAGAGGCCCCGGGGCCCTTGGGGCTCAAGTAAAAACTTAAAAATTTAGATAAAAAAAAGAAAATTTAATGAAAATTTCTCTTTGAGAGGCCCCGGGGCCCTCAGGGCTCAAGTAAAAACTTAAAAATATAGATAAAAAAAAGAAAATTTAATGAAAATTTCTCTTTGAGAGGCCCCGGGGCCCTTGGGGCTTAAGTAAAAATGGGAAAATTTAGATAAAAAAAAAAGAAAATTTAATGAAAATTTCTCTTTGAGAGGCCCCGGGGCCCTCAGGGCTCAAGTAAAAACCGGAAAATTTAGATAAAAAAAAAGAAAATTTAATGAAAATTTCTCTTTGAGAGGCCCCAGGGCCCTCAGGGCTCAAGTAAAAATGGGAAAATTTAGATAAAAAAAAGAAAATTTAATGAAAATTTCTCTTTGAGAGGCCCCGGGGCCCTCAGGGCTCAAGTAAAAAACTTAAAAATTTAGATAAAAAAAAGAAAATTTAATGAAAATTTCTCTTTGAGGGAGGCCCCGGGGCCCTTGGGGCTTAAGTAAAAATGGGAAAATTTAGATAAAAAAAAGAAAATTTAATGAAAATTTCTCTTTGAGAGGCCCCGGGGCCCTCAGGGGCTCAAGTAAAAACGGGAAAATTTAGATAAAAAAAAGAAAATTTAATGAAAATTTCCCTTTGAGAGGCCCCGGGGCCCTCAGGGCTCAAGTAAAAACCGGAAAATTTAGATAAAAAAAAAAGAAAATTTAATGAAAATTTCTCTTTGAGAGGCCCCAGGGCCCTCAGGGCTCAAGTAAAAATGGGAAAAATTTAGATAAAAAAGAAAATTTAATGAAAATTTCTCTTTGAGAGGCCCCGGGGCCCTCAGGGCTCAAGTAAAAACAAAATTTAATGAAAATTTCTCTTTGAGAGGCCCCAGGGCCCTTGGGGTTCAGGGATATATGGTATTTTAAAAATATTTTTGTGTATGGAGGAGAGGGATATTTAAAGATGACCACCCCCGCCCAAAAAAAAATTCAATATAAGGCCCCCTCTTCTAGTTCCGCCCCAGGCCCCCAACTGCCTCGGTACGCCTCTGTGTTTTTCACTCTTTTATGAACCTTTTCAAGTCGGAAACTTGGGTTTTGAGCTTAGAAAGTTTTAGGGATGTTAATATAAAAAAATCTGGTGTGACTGGTCTGCTATTTTTTGATCTTGTTATATGCCTAAAGAGCGTCAATATTTGGATGAAAACTGGATAGTTTTAGCCTTAAATCGCACTAAACCTTCAGTTTATCTCTGTATTTATTTTTCAAGAAAAATAAGGTTGAAAAAACTCGTTTATTTTTATTAATATAAGCAGAGAGCCGAAAAGTCTCTCATTTTCGGAAAAAGTCACTTTAAAAGTCAAATAGTCGGTAAAAAGTCTGTTTTTTTTGGCAAAAAAGTCGCTGTCAAGTTTAAAAATTAATAATATGAAAAAGTAAAAGAAATACAGCCTTGAAGCACGGTACAATTTCTTTTGATAACTCGGACACCTTGTATATAATTTTAATAATTTAAATAATTTTCGAGAACATGTTATTCATGAATATCTCAATTCGGATTCGACTAAACACTAAACTAATCACAAATTCGTTATATTATATAACTTAATCGAACTGAAAAATACGATTGACAAATAAATTTGAAATGAAAAAGAAATTATGCTGAGTAACTTTGACAGATGAAACAATTTAATCTATCCCTATTCGTTCTATTAATTATATATTATTTGAGGTAATTTTATACAATAAAAAATTCTAAATAATAAATTTATAGTTTTATTGTAATTTGAAATCCCAGTTCCAATCAGCCCGCGGCCCACGGGATGGGAACCGCTGCTGTAGAGAATTGGATTTATAAGGATTTCAAGTCAATTGAAGGAGCTGTAGGGTTTTGCAAATTTTATCTTTATTTATTTTATTTAAATAACCTTCCGAAAAAATATATTTATCAAGAAAAAAAATTTAAATATTTTATAGTTCAGCGTTTTCCAAAGCCGACCCGAAATCGGGTCGTAGAAAAATTTTACCGGGTCGCAAAAAAAAAAATTGTAAAAACAAAAATTTTTTTTTTTGCAATTTTTTTGTATTTAATAAACAAACAATTAACTTGATTTTTTATTAAAAAATACATTTTTTTTTTATAAGGTGGGCCTCGGAAAATTTTAAAACCTCCTTAAAGAGTCAAAGAAGTCTGGGAAACGCTGCTGTAGTTGATTTCTCATCAAGTGTTCGATTATATACACATTCGCTCTCTCGCGGTATAAATAAAGACTTATAATGCCTTTTTCACGTTACTAGATGGCACATGGACCGAGAATTAGTCATGTAGGGTGCTATAATACGAAGGAGCGAGAAACCTTACATAGCCCCCTGGCCAGTGGTAAATAAAAAATCTACATCATCACAGAAAAACTTTATTTACATTTTGATTTTTTTTTAATAATTAATAATAAAAAAAAATACATATCTGGTATTCGTAAAGGAATATGAAGTGAGACTACTCTTTCATATTCTAATAGTGGATGAACATGGAAATGTTTAGCAACTTTGTTGCCATTAATTCAGAGATGCAATTATTAAAAAGCCTAAATAAAAGATTTCATTTCATTTACGATGGTTTGTGCAAAACACACCACTTTTCATATATATTTCATATATAGGGTAAGAGGAAGAAACAAAATTGTAAAGATCTTAAAAAAAAGAATAACTTCAAAAATAAGAGTTTTAAATTGAATTTCTAGTGAGACGAAAATTTGGAATTGGAATACGACTAAATGCCATATAGAATTTTTCTCGTAGGTCTCCAACGAGAGATAGAGAAGCAATAAACAAACATTTCTATTTAGGGTGCTGTCTTTGTGACTAGAATTATGAATTTAGTTGAGTAAAAAAAACTTCATTTTTATTAAAGCCGCCTGAGTTGACTAATCTATGACTGAACTATCTTCACGGCCGGTTGGCGGAAACCGGGACCGTGAACAGGGAGGGGGCGGGGGATATATCAGGGCCCTCAAGGGGGCTGGGCCCATTGCGCTCCCTACCTTAAAATTCTAATAAAAAATAATTTTTTCATGGTTAAAATTTCAAATAAAAAAATCATTTTCTTGAAATTTTTTTCCTCAGTGGGCCGGGCCCTTTAAACCAAATCTTAAAATTTCAATTTAAAAAAATCAAATTTTTTTGAAATTTTTCCTCAGAGAGCCCAGGCCCTTCAAGCTCGAATCTTAAAATTTCAATTAAAAAAAATCATTTTCTTGAAATTTTTTTCCTCAGAAAGGAGCCCGGGCCTTTTTTAACTCAAATCGTCTTTTTCACGACTCAGGATAGCTAAAAACGCAATTTGAGTGGCTAATTTTCAAAAAAATTTTCCATACCCCAGATTCCCCGATCCTCTGTCCGGATCTAGCCTCGATAAAATATTGTAACTCTTTGTTTAGGAAATTTTGAAAAAATTTTAATTAACTTTATTTAAAATAAATAGTACCAGCCTATGTATAACTAACGTATTTCAAAGTTGTGTCAAAAACTGTGTAAATGTGTTGGCATGAAGTGCACAATAGCCTTTTATATACTAAAAAAAAAAAACTTTTTTTTTTTTTTTGAGAGAGCGTATTAGTAAGTAGCCCCGGGGCCCGTCAAGTCTGTCTGCGGCCCTGGGCGAGAGTAAATAAAATTCCACTCAAAATTCACTGGGTTCTGAAGAGGTGGTCACGACAAGGGACCGAAACGTCAACCTGGTACGGTTTAAACTTTAAGAATTTTTTCTTTTGGCTCGCCTCACTTTTCCATTTGAGTTTTAATCCTGAGGAAGACACAAAAGAAAGTCATTTCATTTAAGGTCTTTTTCGGCATCGAAGGTCATTTTGACCCCTTCTCTATTTATTTCGCCCATAAGACGGTATGCGGATCCTTGATCTTTTGTACCAGAAGCTTATGCTATAGCCCTGAGCTACAGGTCAAAATTGATATTATTTCTAAATTTTGCCTCGCCCCCCCCCCAATCTCTCTGTCAAGCTTAGAATTTTTTATTTTCACTCTTGGGGCTTTTTAATATTTAATATTTATTTAAGCAAGATTTCCCTCTCCTATTTGAGTCTGGGGCTTATTAGAAAAATCCTCCACACATTTTTACAATATAGAGGTCCCCAGGTAGATATATACTTTTACCATGGTTTTATTCTTGTTCTTACAGGTTTACGAGCCGATGCATACCTGGTTGATGGTCTGCTTTTTCACTGTCTCCAATAAGACTGTGAACGCTGACCCTGTCAGACATGCTCGAAGTTGCTGGTCGACTTTAATTCCAGAAATCCCTACAATTGGTGAGTGACTCTTGGAATGGAGAAGACATTTTTTAGATGCTCTTTAAAATGTATACAGTAAAATTTTTCTATGAAAATTGTTTGAAGTACACTTTACTGGTGTAGTATTTCAGATTTTTCAAATTCATTTTCCGGCTCTTCCTTCCATAGAGCCAATGCTAAATCCCTATGGGGATTTGTATGTTAATTTCGATTCAAAAGGGGTCCCCTTTTGGAAGTTTTTAAGCACATTTCAAATTTTTTTTTTCAGAATTTTATGAAATTTTGTATTTATTTAGGATTCCCTATAGTTGTATAAAGGGGGGGGGGGGGGGGGGGGGAAAAAAAAAAAAAATAAAAATCCAAATATGAGAATTAAAATTTGAAAAATAACTTTCATAGTTTAATTTTTAAGCAAATAAATCATTTTGGGTAAAATACCCTCCTTCACAGAGCCAGGGCTTGGAGCTGTAATCTGTGTGCAAAAAGAGGGGGCGCACCCTCCCCCCCCGCCCCAGGCGCATCGAGCCCTTGCCGGCATTTAGGCGCCCTACGGCCTTTCCCCTTAAGATATTCATAGCCCAGGGAATGTGATTTTATCTATATTCTTTCCTATTCGATTTTGTTCTAAAAATTTTGATTGTTTTCGGTTTTTAAAATTGTAAATTACAAGGTCTTGAATTCTTGGAAATGATTTTAAAAAATGAATTTGAAATTCCAAAAATAATTAATAAATAATGTATATAGAGGCTTTATAATTACAATTTACTTTTTTTCGTCCTTTCTTTACTCTCTATATACTGATATGTTAATATCAGTATTTTTGAGTTCCCAGGTGGGTAAACGAAGGGGTCCCCCCCGCCCCTTAAGGAGCATTAAGCTGCTTTTTCCAAAATTTTACGACTTTTTTTTTTTGAAAATTTTTTTCATTTAAATAAAATTTCTATTTATAATATCACAAATCCAGAAAAAAATTAAAAACAAAAAAAGCCCGAACGAGATTCGGGAATACTAAAAATAAAAAAAAAAAGGTCGAACGAAAACGGCGCCCCGAAGCTTCGCCCCTCCGCCCTCAAAGGCTAGTCTACGCCGCTGGGGCCCACCACAGAGGCTATGGAAATTTTGAATCAATTGACTTTTTTACTTTTTACTTATTACTTATGAAATGCAAGTTTGGAACTAAGGTGCTTTGGGAGACTAAATATATCGCTACACAAAAAAGATGGTGTAACAGCGAGTAGCGGATCCAGATAAGTTTCTCGGGGAGGTGGGGTAATCTGGTGTGATTGGTCGCACAGCACACAATCTTTTCTTATTATCGGTAATTTAAAGTTGTTTACCAGAATTTATATACAAATCAAATTTTTAAGTATTAGTTTAAAAATTTTTTTATATTAAAAATATAATTTTTTCCCCTAAAAAATATATTTTTCTCAAGTCTCGGAGCGGGGGGGGGGGGGATTGCTCCCATCACCTCCCTCCTTGTATCCGCCCTTGGTAACAGGAACAACTTCCAATTAACTAATTGCAAGATAGGAGAAAGTTGTGTGCTTGTGCGTTAAGTCACACCACAGATTTTTTTTCTGTGTTCCATCTTACCTCTTATTATTCCACGCTTCCATTTCGTGAATATTTTGATTTTTCTAATAACTCACTCTATTAAATTCAGCCATTTTTATTTACAAAATTATTATTTTTATAAATAATATTATGATATGCAAATAGAGTAAAATTTACTTTTATATCAATGACAAAAATTAATTTTTTTTTTTTGCCTAGTCATTTTCATTGAGACAATAGAACAAAATAAACATCATCGCTGATGATGATGATGTCGATGACAAGGGAAAGAGAATAAATAAATAAATGAAGCTCGGGGTTTTTGTTATCGTTTGTAGCACCTAATGAACCATTCAAACAAAAATAATAATCATATGGAGTATGACGCCATCGGAGCAACATGTGGGCGCTATATTTTTCGCCTCGATTAATCTTTTTCCATCCATTAATATATTGGGCAAACAAGCAAAGAAGGCAAAACATACAAGTGTGTGTGTGTGTGTGTTTTGTTTGACTTTTTATCCCTCAAGTGTTGTTTCTTTGTACACTCTCAATATTTATTATTCACTTTCATGCTCTTTTCATTTAGCTTAACACCTTGATTGGATTTCTTTTTCGATATTTATTGAATTTATATTATTCAGAACAAAATAGAATAGAGTGCAAAGCTTACATTAATAATTAATAAAATTGTCATAAACACAATTGCTTATTCCGTTCATATTTCTCATCTAAAGTATAAAAATCTGCGTGTGACTTTCGTCGCAACAGCACAGCAACTTTCTACTCTCTTCGGGATTATTAGAAACTTTCTTACCTTCGGGATTATTAGAAACTTTCTCTTACCTTCGGGTTAAAGTTGTGTTCTGTGTCACACCAGATTTTTTTGTGTCTAGATATATTTAGTTCCCGACAGTACGGAACATTTGAATTCAAAGATGTAAAATTTATAAACATAGGAAAATATTTA
Organism: Euborellia annulipes; assembly: GCA_023213315.1. Taxonomy (NCBI): domain Eukaryota; kingdom Metazoa; phylum Arthropoda; class Insecta; order Dermaptera; family Anisolabididae; genus Euborellia; species Euborellia annulipes. Next base: position 35,019 of record JAKCPI010001598.1, on the reverse strand, counting down.
TATTTTGTTACCATGGTAACCATTTCTCCTTTCTTTCTATGAAGTACAAGAGTAAAGTGTGCTTCAAAAAGATTTCAATGCCAAATGAGAATATACATTTTAAAAAGAGCATCTAAAAAATAATTGATTTCATGAATTTTAATCAAAATCATCGGAGCTAAACTTAGAGAAAATCGAAAAAAATGAAAAAATCTGATGTGACTGGCGCACAGCACACAACTTTCTCTTACCTTCGGTAATCGAAAGTTGTGTACTGTGTTTGTCACACCAGATTTTTTTTGTCGACATGTATTTAGTTTCCGACAGTAAGGTACATTCGATTTTCAAGATGTAAAATTTATAAGTATGGCAAAATGTTTATATTTTGTTACCATGGCAACCATTTCTCCTATCTTTTCTATGGAGAACAAGAGTAAAAGTGGTCTTCAGAAGATTTCAATCACAAAATGAGAATATACATTTTAAAGAGCAACTAAAAAATAGTTGATATATGAATTTTAAAAAAAATCGTTGGAGCGAATTTTGAGAAAATCGAAAAAACTGAAAAAGTGCATCAGTAAAGTACTAGTACTCTTTGGCCGATTTTGTCCAAAAGCTTCGTGTCACGTCCCATGGGGGTGCCTAACTTAAATATATAATTTCAACCTCCTAGCTCTTCTCGTTCTTGAGATATTTTGTTCACAGACAGACAGACAGACAGACCATGTCGCGAAAACCACTTTTTTGGATTCAGGGGACCTCAAAACGTGAAGATCCATCAAAATCTCGACATCGAATTTTTGACATGAATCCAATACTTTCTCTCTATATATATATTACATATATACATAGGTAAGAGAAAGTAAAAGTACATCAGTAAAGTACAAGTACTCTTTGGCCGATTTTGATTAAAAAAGCTTATTTTAACGGCCTCAGGAGGTGCCTAACTTAAATATAAAATTTCAACTTCCTAGCTCAATTCCTTCATGCTTTAAATTGGATACACAGAGACAGACAGACTACGTCGCGAAACCACTTTTTTGGATTCAGGGAACCTCAAACTCATAACGTGCATATCCAAGACATCGAATTTTTGACATGAATCGAATACTTTCTCTCTATATATATTAACATATATAGAGGTAAGAGAAAGTTTCTCTCATAGCACTTTAGTTTAAAACTTGACCAGTTGCGTTTCATAGATGGCGCTGAGCTAAGAATGCTTCGATTAGAAATAAAGGGTATATCGAACAAGTTTTAGAAAATAACTTATTATAATTTTTAAAGAAAATAGCTTATTTATGAATTTTAATCAAAAATCGTTCCAGCAAATTTGAGAAATTTGAAAAAAAAAAACTAAGTACATCTTCTGTCCTCGCCTGATTATTCCCGCGGTGTACTTTACATCAAGTAAAGTAATATACTTTTTAGGCCAATTTTTAATTCAAAAGCGAATTTAACTATACGGGGAGGGTGCCTAACTTAAATAAAAAATTTCAATCCGTAGTTCATTTCCTTCATGCTTAAAATCGTTACATACACAGACCCCCCCCCCCCAAGCTCACTGTAAAGCTTAAAGTTTTTTATTTTCACTCAGCGGCTTTTTAATATTTAATATTTATTTAAGCAAGATTTCCCTCTCCTATTTGGATGCTGGGGCTTATTTAAAAAATCCTTGACACATTTTTACACTATATAGATATACTTTTACCATGGTTTTATTCTTGTTCTTACAGTTTTACGAGCCGACGCATACCTGGTTGGTGGTCTGCTTTTGCTCTGTCTCCAATAAGGCTGTGAACGCCGACCCTGTCAGACATGCTCCGAGTGCTGGTCGACTTTATTTCCAGAAATCCTACAATTGGTGAGTAACTCATAAATTTTACAATTCTAATGATTATTTTTAAGCTGGTATAAAATCTTTGACAAATTCAAAGATTTATTTATTACAATCAAACATTCGAAATTATTACATTTCATTCAGGGTACATAGTCTCGAAAGAGGCATTAGGGGTCCCAAAGGCTTTTGATATTATAAATTTGTCGAAAAACATCATCTAATGAATTTTTCTCATTTCCTTATCTTTAAGTCTTTAAGATATGTCTCTTATTTATAAATTATATTTCACACTCACCCAGGACTGTAGATTTAGCAACAGGGTTGTGAGGGTTCAGAGCACACAAAAGGAAAATATATCGGTCGAAACCTGTGGTCAAAGGGGAAAAAAAAATAAACAAGTTATATTTTTCTAAACAGGCCTCAACCCCATATTTTACTTATAAATATTTTCAGTTGATGAAATAAAATTTTACAGATATTACTTTAGATATGAAAATATTTCTTTATTCTGATTATGAGTCACCCTATACATTCATGAAAATAGGCTCGTATATTTATATAAAGAGCGAGAGAGAGAGAAAGAGAGAGCTAAGTATTAAATAGTATTCCCGCAATTCTCTCGTGCTTTATTATCATCAAAATGAATGGAGATGAATTGCCTTTTAAAAGCAAACACAGAGATTAATGTTTTGTTTTGAAAACTCGCCTCCCCCCCTCCACCCTACTCTCACTTCAGGTCCTCTTTTGTCTATTTTATTGAATCCATTTTGAAATACGAATTTAATTTAAAGTGAAATGAACGAGGAACGACGCCGGGGGAGAGAGAGATGAAATAAGGAGAATAATATTTGATAAATTTGACAATGCAACCTCTATGAGAATGGGGAATGGGAAAATATATGAAAAAAATATTGTTAAAAAAATCTAGTAATAGAAAGTTGTGTACAGTACTGTGCTGGCACACCAGAATTTTTTGTGTTGAGATATATTTTTTTCCATAGCAACTTAGTTAACTTGACCACTTGCATTTCATAAGTAAAAAGTAAAAAAGTCAATTGATTCAAAATTTCCATAGGTATTTTAAGTGTTGACTGGCCCACGGGGCGTGGTGTAGAGGTTAGCGTGCTAACCTCATATACCAAACGTCGCGGGTTCGGACCCCAGGCAGTCCGATGATTTTATTTAAGCCATCTGGATACCAGATGGCTTAAATAAAAATGCCTGGACCCCTAATATATATAAATTCATAAATAACGGTTATCGTAAATGTCTTATATGGCCTGAGCTGCCGAAAAGACAGTGTGAATGTGTGTGTGAGTGTGAGTGTGAATGAGAAAAAAGTGTGAATGTTTTTTATAAAAAAAAAAAAAAAAGTGTTGACTGCTTAAAATAAACAATGGTTATTTATCAAAATTTTAATCTCATCTTTGGATATTTTATACACGATAGAGAATCCTAAATAAATACAAAATTTCATAAGAATTGGAAAAAATTTTTTTTAATGTGTAAAAAGTTCGAAAGGAGACGACCCCCTTTTGAATCGAAATTAACATACAAATCCCTATAGGGATTTAACATTGGCTCTATGAAAGGAAGAGCCGGAAAATGAATTACATCAGTAAAGTGTACTTCAAATCATTTTCACGTAAAATTTTACTGATATACTTTTTAAATGACATAAAAAAATCTGGTGTGACTGGCGCACAGCACACAACTTTCTCTTACCTTCGGTAATCGAAAGTTTTGTTCTGTGCTTGTCACACCAGATTTTTTGTGTCGACATATATTTAGTTCCCGACAGTACGGAACATATGAATTCAGATGTAAAATTTTTAAGTATGGGGAAATATTTATATTTTGTTACCATGGCAACCATTTCTCCTATCCTTCCCTATGAAATACAAGAGTAAAGTGGTCTTCAGAAGATTTCAATCGCAAAATGAGAATATACATTTTAAAGAGCATCTAAAAAATAATTGATTTTTGAATTTAAAAAAAAATCGTTGGAGCAAATTTTGAGAAAATCGAAAAAAACTGAAAAAGTACATCAGTAAAGTACTAGTACTCTTTGGCCGATATTGATTAAAAGCTTATTTTTCCGGTCCCGGGGGGTGTTTAACTTAAATATAAAATTTCAACCTCATAGCTCAATTCCTTCATGCTTAAAATTGAACACACACCCCACACACCCACCCACCCACCCACCCACCCACAGACAGACCATGTCGCGAAAACCACTTTTTTTGGATTCAGGGGACCTCAAAACGTGAAGATCCATCAAAATCTCGACATCGAATTTTTGACATGAATCCAATACTTTCTCTCTATATATATATTACATATATACATAGGTAAGAGAAAGTAAAAAATAGTTGATTTATGATTTTTAATCAAAATCGTTGGAGTAAATTTTGAGAAATTTGGAAAAAAAAATTGAAAAAGTACTAGTACTTTTGGGCCGATTTTCTTCAAAAGCTGTCCAGGCCAGTACCTAACTTAAATATAAATAAAATCGTTACAAGCAGAACAGAAAAATTTGCGGGATCTACTTTTTTGAATCCAGGGACCTCAAAACGTGTATATATATATATATGTATTCGAGAAAGTAAAAATATAGTAGAAAAATCCTGAGGGATTTGAAAAATATGTAAAATTATCTCTGAATGTGATTTGCTTGATAATTAAAGAATTATATATTCATGTCTTGGACATGAAGTAATAATGAAAATAATTTAACTGAATATTTATTAATTCGCCTATTTTAATTAATAAAAGTAAAAATCCAGTTATATGACATGTTTGCCTGAGCGCCTGGGGAGTAGGCAACAATTTGTCTTGTGACGCGATGCATCACAACCGAGGGAAGGCGCACGTTTAGTGGTGGGAGAAATTACAAAATTTTTTAGAAAAAATTCTATTAAATTCCCTATCAACACACTATCCGGAGTTAATGGTTTTAATACAATTCTAGTATAGTAGAAATTCGATTATCGAAGTTTCATTTATTAAGAGTTATTATTTTTTAAAAAATTTTTATTTTTTTCTGACATTTTTTGTTTGGCCAAGATTTATATGATTATCATATTTTTTTTATTATCCAGACTAACTCTGACCCTAATCCCATTTGAAGATCGAATTAATAGATTCAAGAAAAAAAAATTTTGCCTGTCAAATTATAAAAAAGAAAAATCTTTATTATTCTTTTATTTGAAAACCTCTCGTCCATCTGGTCTTTATTTTGATGGAGGGTGTGGACGACAAAAAGGGCGATATTTGCTTTCCACGTCGATTTGACATCTCTTTTTGATTCTCCTTTTTATGTAATCATTAAATCCGAAATGAAATTATTATTTATTTATTTATAATAAAGATAAAAGATCCATACAGCAAAATAAACTCGGGTGGTCTCATAATCGAGTGACTTAAATATATACTAGGTGTCACGTCCCAGAGGGGTAGCTTATTTAAATGTAAAATTTCAACCTCATAGCTCTTTTCGTTCTTGAGATATTTTGTTCACAGACACACAATACACACAAAGACAGACCATGTCGCGAAAATCACTTTTTTGGATTCAGGGGACCTCAAAACGTGTATATCCATCAAAATCTCGACATCGAATTTTTGACATGAATCTAATACTTTCTCTCTAAAGGCCTATATATTTTACATATATACTTAGGTCAGAGAAAGTAAAAGAATTGTTTTATTCATAATAATGATTGTGCTCTCTATGGGCGGGGGGGGGGGGGGGGTTAGAATTGGACCAAGGGCGCCAGAATTTAAGGGCGGCATCTTCTTCTTCCTTCTCCTCGACTTTATTGATTCTCTTTTCATCTTCACCCTCTCTTCATATGATATTTATCCCTCCGACCCCCTCGACCTTCGACCCATCTCTTAATCTCCTCGGCCCGACCTCGACCTCCCTCTATCACACCTCTCCACCTCTTCTCTCTATCCATACCACATTCCCGATTTTATCCTTTACAATCTTTTGAGTTGAGTTTGCCAGCGGCATAAATATATAAAAATATATGTGACCGTCTACATGAAAAGGAACCAAATCTTCACTAGGTTTAATAGTTCAAAAAAATCGATTTTTTTTTTTATTACTGATTCTGGATCTCTATTTCTTCATCTCATATGATGAAATATTTGATCGATCAGAATCGATGTATTTTATATACAAAATTTGAAAAAACAAGACTTTAATCTCATTTTTCTCAAAACTATATTTTTCATAACCAAAATTTTAAAAATTCATATCTTCCAAACAAAAAATGATAAAAATATTCTCTAATTCCCGCTTGCTCAGCAGGATGTGTTCTGTCCAGAAAGCATAAAAACTCAATCTTGACTCCGGTGAAGATTTGGTACCTTTTCTTTTGGACTGTCACATATAATTTTTTTTTGGTAGGGGGGCGAAAATTATAATCTTGGCAACCCCTGTGTGCAAGTTTTCCTTAATGCGACCCTAGTAGTTTAGTTTATTTTATTTATTTTTTTTTAAACATTCACGCTTTTTTCTTATTCACACTCACACTCACACACACATTCATACACTCTTTTCGGCAACTTAGGCCATATAAGACTACGATAACCATTATATATGAGATAATATCTATTAGAGGTGCAGGCATTTCTATTTAAGCCATTTGGTATCCAAAAGACTTAAATAATATCATCGGACTCCCTGGGGCCCGAACCCATCCCGAGTTCGGTATAGCAGGTACATGGGCGTACCCAGGATCAAAACTAGGGGGGGGCATGGTCAGATCATGGTCGTCCAGGGGGCGATCATGGTCGTCCAGATTGTGACATAGCTATTTTTTATATAGAGGGGTAAAGCCTTCGAATTAAAGGCCTAAAAACCCTCGAGTCCTTACAAAAAGAATCATTCCCCGTCGCCATCAACCAATTTTGTTTCGTTTCATCACTTTATAAACATTTAATTTTTTTTTGTTGCTTCTAGGGGGAGGGGGGGCAGCTGCCCCCCTCTGCCCCTCGCTGGGTACGTCCATGAGCAGGTAGGCAAGCTACCAACTACACCAAGCCCGGGTGCCGACCCTAGTAGTTGTGGCTGCGGGACGCGGGATCGGATTCCAAATATACAATGTTATAATATGTCATAAATAATAATTATTTAGGTGTATATTATTTTAAATATAATTATTAATTTTTAAATAGAAAATTAATTTTATTATTTTTTTCAAAATGAAATTCAAAATGATTATTTGAAAATAAGGAATTTTTTTTTCTTTATTGAACATAACAATTTTTTAATTAATTCTAACTTAAGAGATTTTATTAAAATAATATTTCATAAAGTAAATAATATTTAATTATTAATTTTATTTATATTACATTTTGTTTGATAGATGAGATTTTAAAAAAGCAGCTCGTCTAATAATAATCTTCCATGGCTCTGCTTTGAATGCCTCGTCTCTTTATCTCATCTCTGACTTTGCCTGTCTATCAGCCTGTCAACACGTGTGCGATCTGTTCTCATTTCATCATTTCCCGATTGCTTCTAATATTTCTTTTTAAGGCAAGTAATTCATCTAAATGATTTTCGAATTTGTTTGAAATTAATATTTTCAATAAATTCATTATTTAAAATAATAGTAAATTTCCAAATTCGTCATTCAAAAAGTTAACCTTTGCTCTCTGTCAATTCTCATTTTTTGAATCAGTTTATTATTAATTCTAATCATTTCATATTCATGTAAATATTCAAATTATTTAATATTTTTTAAATAATTAGATAATTAAACCCATTCCCTAATTTCTTTACTTGCTGGCATGCTTGTAATTAAAATCAAGAGTCAGATTATTTGTGTTTTCTCTTCCCTGTCATTTATATAACTCTGCATTTACACTTCAACGTATTTATTATTTAATTTTGGTTTCTCTCATTCTAGAAGGCGATCCAGAATAAAATTTGACGTTCTTCATTCGACTCAACTTGCACTTGCAACTTCTCTGTTTTCTGGTGAGTTTTCTGTCCTCATTTTATTTTTTCATGTATATATATTAATTATTCAAATAATACTGACAGCTCTTATGTGTCTATATGGTTCAAGAATAAAGAAATAACAAAATTTAACTATCATTTTTTTAAGATTCGCTTGTCATCGAACTGTCTTGATTAGATTTAAAGATCAAAGATTAAGGAAAGAATTTTGTTTTAATAATAATTATTATAAAAAAAAAACTATTTACATACATTGACCACATTTGATCATTTTATCATTTTAAAAATATCATAATGTTTATTAATATAGAGTATAGGCCTATATACAGGGTGTATATTTCACATCTTATAGGAAATGGATTTGCATTGAATTACTTATTTTCTAATAATAATTTTTCTTCTTTTATTTTCAGAATTCCATCATGATCGTCGTCGTCTTTCATTCAGGGCAACTCAACACTTTATGCCTATAAATACCGATTTTCCAGTGAGTTTGCTATTAAATATTATATATACCGGGTATATATATAATATCAATTATCTCGGGTTTAGTCCTTTGGTTGTTAAGTTTACTCGAAGTTTCGACTCTCATTTTGAAGCAATTAGAGGCAGCTTGAGATTCCGAACTCGACCCAGATTAACTAGTACATCAACAAACACTGCCTACAAATTTTCTGGTGAGTTTTTCTTTAAATTATCTAATCGTATGTATATTCTAAAAGACTTCATATATATATATATATTCATTCATTCATTTTCATTTTGAATGGCCTTAGACAAGTGTCCATTTGGCCAGCTTTTAATATATATATATTAATAAGTTATTATTCAAAAAATTAATTAATTCATTTAAATGATTATTGAATTTGTTTAAAATTAATATTTTCAATAATTACATTATTTAAAATAATAGTAAATTTCCAAATTCGTCATTCAAAAAGCTAACCTTTGCTCTCTGTCAATTCTCATTTTTTGAATCACTTTATTATTAATTCTAATCATTTCATATTCATGTAAATATTCAAATTATTTATTATTTTTTAATAATTAGATAATTAAACCCATTCCCTAATTTCTTTACTTGCTGGCATGCTTGTAATTAAAATCAAGAGTCAGATTAATTGTGTTTTCTTTTCCCTGTCATTTATATAACTTTGCATTTACACTTCAACGTATTTATTATTTAATTTTGGTTTCTCTTATTCTAGAAGGCGATCCAGAATAAAATTTGACGTTCTTCATTCAACTCAAACCAACTCAACTTGCATGCATTCTCTGTTTTCTGGTGAGTTTTCTGACCTCATTTTATTTTTTCATATATATATATTAATTATTCAAATAATACTGACAGCTCTTATGTCTATATGGTCCAGAAATAAAGAAATAACAAACTTTAACATTTTTTTAAGACTCGTTTGTCATCGAACTGACTTGATTAGATATATTTCACATTTTATATTTAATTTCAATATTATTTTTTCATTTTCCTTAAACATAATCAAAGTGACAGGGAAAGGAGGCTCATTTTCCGTGGGGGTTTCTCGATTTCGTCGGGAATATTCTCGACCTAGCTGTCATTTTGGCTAAAGTCATGTTTAAAGATCAAAGATTAAGGAATTAATTTTGTTTTATTAATAATTATTTAAAAAAAAATCAAAAACTATTTAATATACATTGATCAATATTAAAACACTCCATGCGTTTTCTCATGTGCTAATTTCATTGATTTTATTAAAGTAGATCGAAATCTTAATTGGATTTCTCTTGTAAGTTTAATAGAAAAGTTTGAATTTCATATTTTTTTTGTGATTTGTTTTTTTTTTTTAATAAAAAAAAACAATGAAATAATCACAACGAAAAACCGCATGGAGAATGCTATCAATAAAAAAAGCCAAATTTTGTTATTTCTTCAAAAAAATTATTTTTTATTAATAATATATATATATATATATATGGGTGATTCTACGCTATTTGAATTTTTTGTGTCCAACCAATCAATTTAATATTCTTGATTTCCTTAGTTGACATTATTTTCGTATCTGTAATGATAAAGGCCAGGAGATATTTTAATTTTTTTGAGTTTTATTAGCACCAGAAGAAATATGTTACCTGAAGAATGACACTATTGGCAGAATTGTGAAAATTAAGCTAGGGAATGGACAGACAATTAACTATTTGTAATGATAGCTGAATTAATATTAAAAAAACATACATATTATAGCTATAAGATATTAAGGAAACAAAATTTCGTCCCTACCCGTGGGCGGGTATTTTCCCTGACAGAGTTTTTTTTTATTCCATTTTTTGGCATCGAAGGCCATTTAGATCCCGTATCTATTTATTTCAATTGGATTGATAGCTAAATCCAATTGAAATAAATTTTGTCGCATTAGACGGGATGCGAACCCTTGAATTTGCCTGAATAATGACGCCAAACTAGTGACAAAACCACACATTACGTTAAAAAAAAACAATACGCGTCCTTCTTGCCAAAGTTTCGACGTAATTCATGACATTTACATGCAATAAACATTGCATTGTACAAATGTAGAGTTAGGTAACGATAAAATATAAAGAGATTTATTTACCAGAAGAAATATTGCATCGACTGGCCCAAACACATTTTATGACAATTCAACAATAACTAAAGCTATATTATTTGAATTATGCTCAACGCCGTTAGCTTGCTTCTTACTTCAGACTGTACTACGCCTGTTATTCATGGCCATTGTTATCCTTTGGCAGTTTTTATGATAAATTTTTATCTTTTAATTTTTCCTGAATAGATGACATCATTTTTAGGTCACGTGAAAACAAGTATTTTTTTTTATAATAACAAATACTTTTATAATCTATTTTCATTAATTATGTTTTGGGGTTTATTTATGTTTATAATTATGGTAAAAAATATTATGTCAAGTTATTAAATAAATGAGCGTCGAACAAAACTAGTAAAAAAACTAGAAATGGGACACCCAGAATACTATACATTTATGACTATTTTCAACTATTAATTCCTAAAATGAAACAGTTATCGTGAATTGACTAAATGGCCCCAATAAAACACGATATTCTTTATTATTTAAGAATACAGTATCAATAATATAATTATTTTAACATATATTTTTTCCACTGACCAATAAAATTCAAATAGCGTAGAATCACCCATATATATCTTATAGAGATCGGATTTGCTTTGAATTATTTATTTTCTTCATTTCTTTTATTTTCAGGAATCCAACGAAAATCGTCGTGGTCTTTCATTCAGCTCACACTTTATGCCCACAAATACCGATTTTTATGGTGAGTTTGCTATTAAATTTTCTTGATTTTATAAATATATATATATGATAAATTTTCTCTGGTTGAGTCGCGTTGGTTGTTCAGGTGGTTTCGGCTCTCCTTTTGGAACCATTTATAAAGAGTGGTTGGATATGGAAATAATGGTGGCTGCGTGTTGTTTTCTAGCTACAGTCAGATAACATCTCCCATCAGGAGCATAATAAACAGCTTGAGATCCCAAACTCGATCCAGATCACCTATTGCAGTGAGGGTCAATATTAAGTTCCACCCCTGCGTTTTCTACTTGTGATTATTTCATTGTCTTTATAAAATAAAATTAAAATCTTGATTGAAAATTTTTTAGGTTTGAACCATACTTGGTGACCAGCAAGACTGCAAAACACCACCGTTAGTTCCTAATGGGACATAAGGGAAGCCGAAACATCGAGCTAATCTCAACGCGGCTCAACTCGAGAAAATTTATCTTCATATACATCCTCTCGTGGAAGTCTTCCAGAACATATATATACAGTATATATTGTGTCGATATATTCTTATTCTTCTATCCTCGCCTTATTCCCGCGATGCGGGGTCGGCAGACTCTTTCTCTTCAATCGCCCCTATCATGTGTTTTTGCGATCGGGAAGGATAGAACAAGCCGGCCCGTCGCACGGTCTGACGCTTGTTGAAAATAGAAGGAAGAAACATATAAAGAACAGAACTGCCTGTCCCAGCTCGGGTAGCTCGTGATCGCCATCCACCTACCCACAAGATGTGGGCCCCTGAGCGAATTGTGTCTATACGGTATATTAATATTAATAAATTACGATTCAAAAAATTCAGAGATAATTATTATATGGTTCAGGAATCAAAAATTGACAAAATTTTCCTATCAAATGTAATATTATTTTTATTTTAAAGTATCAGCTAACGTTTTGGCCTAGCTGTTTGTATCTCTTCATAAATTACCAGCTTATTTTTGAAAACTGATTATTAATGATGCTCCTTAATTAAAAAAATAATAAAAATCGATTGAATGTCAGATTTTTTGACTCCTGTACCATGCAATATTTTCTTTTTTATCATATAAGTGAACTTTCAATTTTTTTTCTGGATTCTAATTTTTATTTTAATTATTATTATCATTATATATATAATTCTGGCTTATGATTTTACTAATTGAGTTGTAAATTTGCGCTGAGTAGATCAAAAATTCTCATTGATAGGAGGGTAATCACTGGTTAAGAATGACGGCCATCCAATGTCCTCCCTGTCTTTTTGGCTATTTCTCGATCTAAAGGAGAAATTGCTAACTAGCATAATGCATATTGAATATTTAAAATACTTCTCTCATAATAGAATAGGAAAAGAAATAATAAATATTTATTTGTTTCAGGACATAAGAAATGAAAAGAGATCTGAGGAGAAAATACAAATAAACAAATGTCTCATCATTTTCATCCGAGGAAAAATATAAGTATATAGGTATATAAATAATACTAAATATATTTAATTTAAAATCAATAAGAATGATAAAATTATTTTATTTTGCAGGTGAGAATAATTTTTTAAATTGTGAACTGAGAGATGAAAACGAGCAAGCATTCATTGGTTAAGCTGCAATCTCCTCAAAGTGTTTAATTTCCCTTCTTTTCCGTTGATATTTGTATGAATAAGACATCACACACACAAATCTCTTCTATCTGCCATTGAAAGGTATTTATTATTTGCATATGAAGAGCCCAAGGGAAAAACATGTTAAGTTAATTTTTTGCAATTTTTCACTATTTTTTTTTAAGTTTGTTTACATTATGTTATTCCATTGTACAGTGAGGGACAATATTAAGTCCCACCCATGCGTTTTCTACTTGTGATTCTTTCATTGTTTTTATAAAAGAAAATGAAAATCTTTATTGGAATTTTCTAGGTTTGGCCCATAAAAGTTTCCATTAAAAAATATTTAATATTTTTTTTAAAAACAATGAAATAATCACAAGTAGAAAACGCATGGGTGGGACTTTGTATTGTCCCTCACTGTACGGTGTTTCTTAAAGGGTGAATATTATTGGACCTATCACGTTTTTCAAAAGCATGAAACTAGCACATAAAGTACTCCGGTTTTCCCACCTGATAACGTTAAAAAATACAAACAAAAATGTTTTTTCCGTGTGCTCTTCATATCTCATTTCAATAAAGATTTAAAATTTTATACTTATAATTTCTTTATTTAAATATACAGATGAGTCAAAAGTCACCAAGGGGTTAAAAGTTGTAATTATTTTTTTGCTATTGATTTGTTTTAACTTTCTTTTCAGATTCTTATAAAGGACTTCTTGGAAATTAATTATGGATAAATACACAACTGAACAAACAACACAAATTGTGAAATTTTATTATCAAATGTCAATTATCTTGACACAACGAGCCTATCATCGTCATTATGGAGTCAGAGATTCTCCAAGTGAATCAATGATAAGTCGGTTGATTAGTCGATTTGAAGAACATGGTTCAGTCAAGGGCAGATACAAGAAGGGCGGGGGGGGGGGGGATAATTACCCCTCTCCCCGAGATTTGAGAAAAATATTTTTTTTGAAATACAATTTTAAAAATTAAAACTTAAAAATTTGATTTATATATATATATATATTCTATATTCTGGTAAACAAGTACAGAATGCACTTTTAAATTACCTAAAGAAAAAATTGTGTGTTACGCGACCTGTCACACCAGATTATCCCACCAAGAAACCCCTCTGGACCCGCCCTTGGGTTCAGTCCAGGAACAGGTAGACCCTGAACGGCTACTAGTGAAGCTGCGCTGTTGAGCGCGTGCTTGAGAGTATTGCAGAAGATCCGTCAACCTCAACGCGAAGGCGATGTTCCTGGCCTAAACTTGAAGAAGAGGGTTCACTCTTCTTCAAATCGACCAAACAGCCGTCTAATCATTGATTCACTTGGAGAATCTCTGACTCCATAATAACTACTTTTGATTTTGATAATAACATTTCACAATTTGTGTTCTTTGTTCAATTGAATATTTTTCTAAGATATCCCTTATAAGAAACTGAAAAAACAGTTAAAACAAAATAATTACAGGAAGGTGAAGAAAATAGACTTTATTCGGCCCAAAATTATTTATTACCAATGCCAAAGTCTATTTTCTTCACCTTCCTGTAAATTAGACGGCCTTCCTCCATACGATTATAAAATAATTACAATTTTCAACCCCTTCGTCTCTTTTGACCCACCCATGGGTTTTCTACTTATGATTATTTCATTGTTTTAAAAAAAAAAATTATATATTTTTTTTGGAAACTTTCATGGTTCAAAACTTCCAATAAAGATTTTCATTTTCTTTAATAAAAACAATGAAATAATCACAAGAAGAAAACGCATGGGGGCCTTAATATTGTACTTCACTGTATATTAGTATAGGCCTACAGGTCCGACAAAGCTCTTTAAGTGCCTGGCCCTCTTTTATTCTATTTCAAGAGATTTTTATTTTAATAATATTTGAAAAAAAAATAAATAAATTTGACAAGCTTCATATAAAGTTGATAAAGTTTGGACGTGCCTCAGATAATATTTGAAAAATGATAACGATAAAGGGGAAGGTGTAAACAGGTCATTGCAGTCCGATGATGAAGTCGTGTAACCTCGTGGGTGGGGAAGGGGATGAGAGAGGGTATATTTCTCCCATTATAATTAAAATATCAGTACCATTTAAAAAAAAAAACAATTATTTATTTTTTGTAAAATTTATCTTTTCTGGCAAATTCTCTCCACTCCCCTAATATTGAAAAAAAAAAAAAAAAATGATACTTAAAGTTTTTTATTTTGCAGGTGGGAAGTGACTTTTTAAAAATTGTGAACTGAGAAAAGGAAGCAAAGCCGTTTAGTTGCTAGTTGAGCTTGGAAGGCTGATGAGCTCGTCTATCTCAACTGGTTAATTTCTCTCCTATTGCGTTGATATTACTGAGAATAAGACGTTACTTTTCTCAAGCACTCAGCTCATCTATTTATATACAATTGAAAGGTATTTATTATTTGCATATCTATCATTTCAATTCTCGTTATCGCATTCCGCCTCCATGTCCTCATATTTAATTTAGAAATAATTGAATTAATTTAAAACTCACAATGAAGAGGGTGAACTCATGTTAAAATCTATTTTGTTTTGTGTTTTTCGTGAATTTAGGGTACATACTTTGCTTCAAATGGGGAAATGATTTAATTAAAAATAAAATTTTTACCGAAACTCCTCAACTACGCTAAATTTTCGGCAAGGATGTAGGAATTAAACTCATTTGGGGAAAATAAAAAAATTTTATTTTTGTTTTCCCTTCCTATATATCCTTGCCGAAAAATTAGCGTAGTTGAGGAGTTTCGGTCTACAATTCTCTCGGCATCACTAATTAAGCTTCAATAAAATTTTTACCTCTATTCATTCAGATACTTTAAAAAGAAATTATTATTTGATCTTGTTTGTTTCTTGTTAATTCAGGTTCTTAGCGGCTTCAAACCTGTTATGTTTTGTGTCGCCTTCAGTAAACCGAGAGATTCACCACAGTTAACGTTCTTCGTTTTAATTCCAGAAATCCTTTATTTGGTGAGTCTCTCTTGAAATTTTACAATTATTTCTTTCTAAATTATATTTAATATATACCGTAAATCTCAGACAAATTCAAAGAATTAATTATTAATAAGATGACAAAATTATTTCAACGATGAAAAAAAGGTCAATTCAGTCCTCGATAATTTCGAGAATGAAACATGTATATATTATAGTAAAATAATATATTTATTCTCTCTAGTTGACATATAAATAATCTCAGACCTCTTGGGTATATGTCAACTAGAGAGAATAAATATATTATTTTACTATAATATATACATGTTTCATTCTCGAAATTCTCGAGGACTGAATTGATCTTTTTTTCATCGTCTAAATATTAATCTACAGTCCTGGTGAGTTTATAAAATTATTTCATTCAAAGCATTTTTACAATAGGGATTTTTACCCTCTCTCTAATTCAAAGTTTTTTTATTATTAACAATTTTGACTTATTGAGATGGAAATATAATTAATATATTAGGTACTGGTTCACTAAGAAAAAAATCTCATTGAAATTCCTATCATAGTTGGGTTTTATAGATTGCCTTGTACAGGATTATTTCTATTTCTAAGGGAAGCGAATTTTTAAGAGTGATATTTATTTTTTAGTATAGGCCTACTATTTTTAATACTAATCAGAGCATAGCTTGATCTTCGGCTGTGAAATTTTATTAAATAAAACAAATGGAATACTAATTATTTTTGTAAAAAGTTAAAAGCACTTCTAATTAATTCTATTTGTTCTGGTTTCATTTACTTTTTCATATATTCCTCTATTAAGTCAAAATTATAAGAGTTTTAAATCATCTCTTCAAATTTTATAAAGAATTCAAGCTGGTGGTTATTTAAAATTTGTTTATTTTTCTTTACTGAACTTTTTAATAACTTGTACTCATTAAATCTGTGTGAGAGAATGAATTTTTTATAATTATTAAATAGGAATTTTAAAAATACTTATAGGGACTGATAGGAAATATAAAAAATTATTCGTTTATATTTATAGTAAAATTTATTCTTTAATCAAAATAGGTGTAAATAATAATTCTTGTTTAAATAATTAAAATTTGATTTGTTTGTTTCAGGCAAGATTGATGGCATGCGCAGGACATCACACGATGCATTCAAGAATATCACATTCAAACGCGGAGTTCTCGTAATCATTTTGATGCTCGAAGATGTGGCAGTGATTCAGAATCTCAATGTCTGAAGGAAAAATAAAAATGCCATGTAAGTATTTTTATTAAAATTAAATGCATGCATTAATTATAATAATACACAAGCAGATCTTTTAAAATTAAGAATAGTTTTTTTATTCAAATAAATAATAATTTTATTTAAAGAATTCAAATTCGTTAAGTATAAATGGAATAAAAAAATGAGCATTCATAAAATGAATTGTCATTTATTTCGTTTATATTATTAATAATTCCCCCCCCGAGGATGTCACCTTGTCGTGGTGGGGGGGCTTAAGGCTTTAAGCTCGACCAAGAACATCCAAGTCTCATTGCCTTGGTTCATCCAAGGGAATTTAAACCAGAATAAGTGCTAAAGACTAATATATTTGTTTAATAAATAAATATTTATTTAATAAATATATTCTCTTTAGCGCCCCTGGCGCGCAGAGAGCCGGCAACCCGCTTCGTTGCCTCCTCCAAGCCTGCATGCAGGCATGGAGGGGGCAGGCGGCCGCCGCCGTCGCCTCTGTCGACTTGAGCTCTCTGCGCATGCGCCAGGGGCCAGAGTGGGGACTGGAGGCTATATAAGCAATTGCGCGCATGGGTTGGTGGTCGGGGATGGAGGTGGACAGCAAACTGATCACATCGTCTTGTCTCCTTGTATATGATTTTTATTTGTATATTATTAATAAAGATTTATTATTTATTCAAGTTATCATTTATTTTCTATTACCTATCCCTAGTATATAAATCTTATTTATCTAGAATATTAATAATTTCTATTATTTTAATATTTACTCATATTTTAATTATTCCAAAAGAATATTTTTTCTATGTTACTATATATTAAAAGTAGAATATAATTATTAGTAGACAATTTTATTAAATAATATTAATCATCTCAAAGTTGGTTTTTTATTAATAAAAGAATAATAATTGAAATAAAATTTTATATTTAAATTGGGTTAATAATACTAATTATCATTTCAATTAATATTCTTCCTATAAAATGAAACGAACCTTGAGATCAATAAATTGTCTACTAATAATATATTTTTTTAAACATAGATTAAAGTTTGTCCCTGATACTTGCCTTTTGCATTCTCAGCTGATCTCCTCCTGGCCAGCTTGGACATACCTAGAAAAGAAAAATTCAATAGAATTTATTATTTTTCTCTCTTTGATACATAAGGTTGTTACATTGAATTGAGTTTCATATTAATTTTTTTCATCATACAAAAAAATGAACATGCGATCTTAATAATAGTCTAGTAAATTTATAAAAGCATTATAAAACAAAAGACAAATATAATACAAAATTAAGCCTTAAGACAAAAAAGAAAAATAAATAAAGTAGTTAGATATGCAAATTTTTTACAATCATAATTTACAGAATAATTTCTATTTTAAGATTTTTTCTATATTATACACTAAGAAAGTAAAAATAAAACATTTGTTTTATTCGAAAGAACCTTTTAACTAAAATCTATTTTCCTTTCCACATGGGGCTTTCTCAGGGTAAATTAATTTATAATTAATTATAGGTCTATATATCTAACTAACATATAACCATCTATTTCTAAATTTATATTTTGACCTTAAATAAGGATGGGGAAAATTATTAATGACACAAATTCTTGATATAATTTAATACTATGGGTAACTAAGAATTAATTTGAATTCTGATAAATTCTCTTCCAAAAAGCTGATATCTATTTTAAAAATTATATCTTGAAAAGTATTATCTAAATAATCATTTTGATTATAATGATCTTTTAATAAGTCTATAAAAATTTTCAAAAATTGCTAGCATTATAAATCTTGGATTGCTAAAAGTCTATGATTTAATTAAAATTTTTTAATTGATCATCTATATATAATTTACTTACGAAAGCCCCATGTGCAAAAAAGGGGAAATAAATGACATACAAAACAAGACTGGATCCAGCGATTGGAGAGGGTGAACAAGATCCAAAAAACCTAAGAAAATTGTACTCATAAAAAAAGTAAATAAATCCCTGACCCCATTACCCACCCTGAATTAAGTGAATATTTATTATTATTAGAGCCTCGAAGCCGTTCAAAAAATGAGCCTGCATTACGATAGCAGTGGAGAGTTTTTAGATTAAAAATTTAACACTTACATAATCACATGTATAGAGAAAATAACGAGGCTAAGCTGCTCCCTTTTGCATGGGATATTTTGCCTGGTGAACTCCATATAATCCCGCTAGCAAATGATCCACCAATCGCCAAGTTTTTCACTCTCTATTTTCATTGCCGGCCACTGCTTTGTATCTTTTGAGCCTGAAAAAGAAGAAAAAAGGAAAAATATTTAAAAATGCTCTAATTATTAATTAATTAAACTATGTATATTATATCCAAGGTTTTTGTGCTTTTTTTAATTTTAAGTTTTTTGCTATGAAGTCACTATTTTTACTTTCTCTTACCTATATGTATTTGTTAATATACATATATGTATATAGAGAGGAAGTATTGGTTTCATGTCAAAAATTCGATGTCGAGATTTTGATGGATATACACGTTTTGAGGTCCCCTGAATCTAAAAAAGTGATTTTAGGGACATGGTCAGTCTGTCTGTCTATGTGTGTATGTTCAATTTTAAGCATGAAGGAATTGAGCTACGAGGTTGAAATTTTATATTTAAGTTAGGCACCTCCCTTGAGCATGGAAATATGCTTTTAACAAAATTGGCCAAAAGTACTAGATTTGGATACCAAATGGCTTAAAAAAGAATGCCTGGACTCCCAATATATATATATTTTAAATACTAGTATCGTTCAAAGTCTTATATGGCCTGAGTTGCCGAGAAGACAGTGTGAATGTGTGTGTGTGTGTGAGTGTGAATGAGAAAAAGTGTGAGTGTTTTTATTAAAAAAAAAAAAATCTTGAATTCAAATTAACATATGTAAATTAGTTTTTATGAAATATTATTTTATATATCCAGTAGAGTCTTGACTAATCCGGACTTCCGATATTCCGGCATACCGGCTAATCCGGCGTGTTGAAAAGCCACTTCTAAAATTTTTTTCCAAATAAATAAAAAATAATTATACTTTTATCTCCCTTTAATATTGTTACATATAATATTATTATAATATTTGAGAAAGAATTCTTGAGAACAAACACTAATCCGGCAGAAATACAATTTTAATTATTTTAAAATTTACTCGAAATTTGCGCTAGGAGCAAGGTCTTGGGGGATATAAAAAGCAATGATAGCCCCTGCAATGCCGTCAGTTGTTTATATTAAATTTTGCATTATATTTAATATTTCGGGTAATCCGGCATTTTCAGAATCCTCTCTCGTTTAGGCTGGATTAGCAAGACTCTACTGTATTTATATTTTTTTAATTCTTTTTTAATTTATTTACTTACGATATGTGGGTGACATTTGCTATTTAATAATTCCCCTGGATGTCTTATCATTTTGAGATGATCTTACAATGTTAGTCGTCTCTCCTATCTGCTCGCTGACATACAAAGATCCTAAAACAAAGGAAAAATATTATATTAGTATATTAATTAAAGAGCTGTAAGAGAATATTTAATTACTAAGATGTATTAAAATAAAGTAATTCTTAAATTATTTTATTTAACCAAAATTTCCTATCACAAGTAAATTAGATTAAGGATTAATATTATAAAAATGAGAAAAATTGCATTTTACCCGATTTTTTTTTAGAAAACTGAACAGTTTTTGAAATAATCAAAAAAGAAAAGGAAAATTTTCGTTAATAATTTATTAATATATAAATATACTGCGCGTCAAAAAAAACGTAACATTTTGTTTCATCTTAATAAGACATGTTCTAATCTACCTTAAAGATAGTTTAATTTAAGAAACATTTAAATATGAAATATCTTATATATTTCTAAGTAAATTGAACACACATAGAAATCATTTTAATAAAATAAAGAAAAGTATGTTGATTTTCAATTTGAGGGACAAATCAACATAATCTCGATATGTTTTGTTGGATATTAATTAAAAATTTTGTTTTTATAAAAATTTCCAATAAAATAGATAGAGAAAAATTGAAATGGAAAGATTATTTTAAATGATGCGTTAATAAAAAAAATGTCGACATTTTTGTTTTTCTTTTAATTAAATGTAATTATTTATATGGATTTGTGTTAAATTTACTTATCATAAATGTATAATGCCTAAGGTACACTCTCGCCGAGACATAGCGAGGCCGAGTGTGTTCAGCAATTCTCGCCTCGAGTTCGCCTCTCATGTGTGCTCTCGCCTCGCCAAACGGTTCTAGAATGTACTGGAACGGCTCGGATGCCCTCAGCCAGTATTTCCTCGCCTCGTGGCGCTCCGTTGGTTGTCAGATTTTTACCCGAGTCAAAGGAAACGAGAGACAGCAAAATTAACCCATAGTCGAGAGACGAGAGTGCACCTCGTGGTTTCCTGCCTTCTTGGCAAATGTTTCGTCTCGATTGACATTGAGCAAGAGTGGACTTTGTCCAATTAGGGTCTCTGCACCTCGGCAAATGACTCGGCGATAGTGTACCTTAGGCATAAGATATTTCATATAAAATGTTGAATAAATTACAGAGGTTAGAAGAGGTCTTTTTAAGAGGAAACAAAGTGTTACGTTTTCATTGACTCGCTGTCAAAGGAAATGTGTATAAATATATAAATATACTCGGGTATATGTGAACCGCTTACTGAAGAAAGGCAACATGTCCTTATTTTAAAATTTTTTAGGAGAGGCAAAAAACTGTTTAAAAAAACATAATTAGAGGATTTTAAATAATGAATTATGGAAACTGAAGCCTCACTATTTGGTGGCCTTTTATGAGATAAAGAATGTGGCGACTTATTTAAAACAATTTTCATCAAAAAACTGAAAATGGACTAGTTGCCTTTCTGCAGTAAGCGATTCATATGTTCTGAAAGGTTTCCACTAATGAAGACAAGGTTTTTCGTGCTAAGTTTTGGTTGTTGAGATTTACTCAACATTTGGTCTCTGCTTTTGGAACCTTTTTCTATAGTTGGAGCCTTAATCAGTCTACTCACCTAGTCAAAGTGTGAGTGGATGTCTCCCAGGCTTGTGTTAGCCGTTGAGTTTTAGGAAATGATATATGGGACGATGTAGTGTTAGTTTTTGTGTTAGTAATGTAGCGTTTGAGTTCAAGATCTCTACCTCAGCCAGGGAACATTTAACATGTCGAACGTAGGGTAAGCGGGTTGAGACCTCAGACTAAAATCAAATCAATTACTAACACAAAAAAGTAAAAACAAAACTCTACCATCCACCCTTATTTCCTAAAACTCAAAGGCGAACACAAGCCTCGGGGATAACTAATAACATTTTGACTTGGGCAGAACAAGCCCCAACCAAATTCAACCCAAACAGAACACATACACTACCATATATATATACATATATATATATACCGGGTGGGCCAATAGTGCGTGGACGGAAGATTGTGGGCTTATTAACGGACATTTTTAAAATTTGTTGATCGCACATAATGTGGGGCCTTTAGGGCTACAAAGTAAAAATATTTTTGTTCCAATTGCACCTCATATACAGGGTGGTCCATATCAAAGTTATGTTTTTTCAAATGGAACGCCCTGTATATTATTGCATATTTGGATTTTACGGCCAATTTTAGTATGAGTTTATGTCATGCAATGTATTCCAAACCAAACCGTTTAGCCGCAAATCGGGCTTTAGTGAAAAAACTGCTGTCTGGAAAAAATTGAATATCTCGCGAACCATAAAACTTAGGGGACTGTTCTTTTGGGATGTTACTAACCATGAAATGTACTAATGTAGGCTAGATGGGAACCCGGAATTATTCTTGTGTTGGGAGATATGGCTATGCCAATTTGGAAAATTTCAATCATGGATAACTTCATTTTTTCAAATGGAACATCCTACTTTTTTTTTTATGCCATAGGACGTGAAATTCAATTATCTTTCACTTGATATAAGGTTGTCTATATCTATCTTTGGTAGTTTTCTTTTATTCCAAAATATCTGATAACGAAAAAAAAAAAAATTCTTATTATAGACAAAATAATTGAAAAAAAAATCCAAACGCAAGACAAAATTGTAATAAATGGAAAAGATATGCTAAATATTCGAAAATGTCTTTAAATTTCCCTTAAAATCATTTATTTGAACTCCTCAAAGGAATCCCGCTTGCTCAAATTCGTGTTATGATTTGTCAACAAGATGGCGCACCTCCTAACCTGAACATAACCCAAATTTCTTTTTCGAGAAGTTCAAATAAATGATTTTAAAGGAAATTAAAAGACATTTTCGAATATTTAGCATATTTTTTCCATTTATTACAATTTTGTCTTGCGTTTGGATTTTTTTCAATTATTTTGTCTATAATAAAAATTTTTTTTTTCGTTATCAGATATTTTGGAATAAAAAGAAAACTACCAAAGATAGATATAGACAACCTTATATCAAGTGAAAGATAATTAAATTTCACGTCTTATGGCATAAAAAAGTAGCATGTTCCATTTGAAAAAATGAAGTTATCCATGATTGAAATTTTCCAAATTGGCATAGCCATATCTCCCAACACAAGAATAATTCCGGGTTCCCCATCTAGCCTACATTAGTACATTTCATGGTTAGTAACATCCCAAAAGAACAGTCCCCTAAGTTTTATGGTTCGCGAGATATTCAATTTTTTCCAGACAGCAGTTTTTTCACTAAAGCCCGATTTGCGGCTAAACGGTTTGGTTTGGAATACATTGCATGACATAAACTCATACTAAAATTGGCCGTAAAATCCAAATATGCAATAATATACAGGGCGTTCCATTTGAAAAAACATAACTTTGATATGGACCACCCTGTATATGAGGTGCAATTGGAACAAAAATATTTTTACTTTGTAGCCCTAAAGGCCCCACATTATGTGCGATCAACAAATTTTAAAAATGTCCGTTAATAAGCCCACAATCTTCCGTCCACGCACTATTGGCCCACCCGGTATATACGTATTATTTAATATTCATGATTCATGATTTTTTGGCACTTACTTTCTGTTTAATTTCTCTGAAGCTGAGGGCAGTTCTCTGTCTTACAGGTAACTAGAGGTAATTATAATTTCATGTTTTCAATGGATAGATTGTTTGTTAGAGCTCTTCATTTACAGCAAG
This sequence comes from Euborellia annulipes, assembly GCA_023213315.1. Classification (NCBI taxonomy): domain Eukaryota; kingdom Metazoa; phylum Arthropoda; class Insecta; order Dermaptera; family Anisolabididae; genus Euborellia; species Euborellia annulipes. The sequence continues at coordinate 10,987 of JAKCPI010001598.1, read as the reverse complement.
CGAAACGTTCTTAGGTTCAAATCATAAAATCTAAAACAAAAGAAAAAACAAATAATTTAATAAAGATTACTAATATATATTTTAATAATTTTTAGTTATCAAGGCATTATAAAAGGCTTAATGAAAAATAACACAATAAAATTCAATTTTATTTTTAAACGTGTTTTTTGATTGAGTCAAAAATACCGGTACCATTTCAAAACATAATATAGAATGAATATAGCCCTTAAATTTCTTAATAATTTAAATGTAAATTTGGAAACTTCAAAATGCAAAGTGTCTAAAATTAAATGAATGCGAAAAAGGCATCATCGATGGTTTAGGACTTGGACAAATAAAATTGAACGACAAAAGGCATTACAGATTGGAAGACCAAAAATCGTAGTGCACAATTAAATTAGTTTGAGAGAAAAGAGATCTTGTTGAATGAATTTGGTCTAAATCCATTTGAAACACCCGTTTGTCAGGATCTTTAAGCTTTTGGCCGTCCTAGGCCCGATTTTATGCCGAAATTTTCTCTCAAACTAATTTAATTGTGCACTACGGTTTTTGGTCTTCCAATCTGTAATGCCTTTTGTCGTTCAATTTTATTTGCCCAAGTCCTAAACCAATGATGATGCCTTTTTCGCATTCACTCAAGTTTATTTAGACCCTTTGCATTTTGAAGTTTCCGAATTTACATTTAAATTATTAAGAACTTTTTTTAATTTAAGGGCTATATTAATTCTATATTATCTTTTGAAATGGAACAGGTATCTAAATTTCACTTTTTATTAGTTTAAATAGACTTAAAATAAGGTGGTCTTATATTTTTGACTCAATCAAAAAACGCCTTTTAAAATAAAATTGAATTTTATTGTGTAATTTGACTAACTTTTTCATTAAGCTTTTTATAAATAGTTTTTCAATTAGATATATTTAATAATGAATTTTGTTAAATTTTCAATCTACCATTATTTATTTTAATACTTTAAGGTGGTCTCATATTTTTGACTCGCACTGTATATATATATATATACAGCAAAAAAAACACTATTTTTCTGATAATACGAAAAGAAAAATTTGTAAATGAAATAAACACAACCTATGTTATATATAATAATTAATTAGATAATTTACAATGCAAATATTTTTGATGTTGGAGTCAGGAAAAAAAACAAGACAAGTGCAGCCAAATATTCTTTTATTTCAATTCTCGCCCTCAGGCTGACGTTTAGGCCCGTGGTCTAGGCCATCTTCAGAGCTGTATACATATATAATGAGAAAAGTATATATTGAGGGCGATAATTGATATAAAAGAATATTTGGCTGCACTCGTCTTGTTTTTTCCTGACTCCAACATCATTAAGCCTACAGCCACAGAGCTTTATTGATTAAGCAAATACTTTTGTTAACCTGTAATAGGTAATTTTATCCCAAAAAGAAAAAAATATCAAAATCAGAGAAATTGATCATTTATCATTTTTGAGATTGAAAGCGTGCATATTTTAATAGAACTAAATATTTTTCCAATTAGAAAAATTTTTGTCTAAACTTAATTTTTGATCGGTAAAATGATAATGGACAATGAAAAAATTGCGAGAGCTTTAGCCTTAATAGAGGATGGTCCAAGCATTCGATACGCGAAAAGGGCTTTAAATTTACACAAGATAGAGAACCTGAGGTCCCTGAGCTCCGGGCGCAGGAGGGTAATATTGAGTAGCCGGTTTTTTTTGCTGTTGAGTGTATATATATATTTATACTGGAAGGGATATAATCGCTCAGATTTGATTGATACAAATAAATAAACACGAGGTTATTTATTTGTATCAATCAAATATGAGCGATACCTTCCACTAAGACAATGTTTCAACAAGAGCCTACGCTAGAAAGCTTAAATATATATTTATATGACTATTCAACCCTTTCCTTGTTATGAATAAAATAAAATAATCTCTGTAGCTGTTTAAGCATAAAAAAATAAGACAGATAAGGCAGGCGGAGAAAAAATAAAATAGTATGCATGATAGCTGTTACCTTGTCTTAATTGATTCTTTCGATCCTCTATCATTAGAGATCTCTGCTTTAGAAATGGATTCTTTTTCTCATTCCTTGAGAGTTATATGTCGTCTTGTTTCTTTAATTATTTTTTCGACTGAATCCCAACTGAAATAAGTAAATATAGCTTTAGTATATAATATTATAGATTATGCTCTTAAATAATAAAAAATAATATTTAAAAATAAATTTCAATTTCCCATTTCACCTCGAACAGAATTCAAACAGTCTTAATTTTATGAATAGATTAGTCCCTGGCGAGCGGCATCTAGGATTATGACTAAGAGTTGTCCAGATAAATGTATTTTAATTAATTTTGCACCATAATATAATAAATAGAAAATAAAAAAATCGAGTAGAAAATAAATTTTGGGGGGAGGTAGGGGGGAATGACCGATAGAACTTTCTGAGGTTTGGAATACAATTTTAAATTATTTTCACCTTAGAGAAGCGTCTTGTTAAATATTATTAAAATCAAGTGAAAGATAAATTTTAAGAGAGAGACGTCATCCCCCTGGCGGGGCCAATAAAAACTTTCTGAGGTGTGGAATACCATTTTTAAATTATTTACACCTTTTATATGAAGTCTTTCAGGATATACCTGGTACATACGAGTAGATATAGGGTCATTCCACGTCAAATCAACCAAAAAAATAAAAAATTTTCACCCATAATCTCAGATTTTTATGAAACTTGGTATGTTTGTTCTATGTATAGAGATAAGTAACAGCACCAAATTTCAATTTTTTATCTTACTTAGTTTTCGAGTTATGGCACTTTAAAGTTTTGATTTTTTCACCTTGGAGAATGCCATACAAAATGTGACATGGAAGAGAAAATAATTTCTCATTTATTTATATGACCACCAATCTAGATGAAATTTTTATGGTAGGGTCTTTAAACAATAAGGAATTAGAAAAAAAATATATCACGAATCTAAGTTAATCCTAAAATATAAAAAAAAATTCATATTGTTGATTTTTTTTAGTTTTGAAAACGCAAAGATGCTTTAGCGCTAAAGCCAATATCTCCAAAAGGGAATGAGATATTCAAGAAAATTTTTTTTTCTAAATAATCTACATGAAATGGGCTTTAATTTAGTAAAATAAAATGTTTGTGTATTTTGTTCCCTCTATTTCTAAAGTCCATTGCAAGTTTCAATATATAGTTTTACATGTTAAAAAGATTTCAAGGGCAAAATGAAAATATACATTTTAAAGAGCATCTAAACAATAATTGATTTATGAATTTTAATAAAAATCGTTGCAGGAAATTTTGAGAAAATTGGAAAAAACTGAAAAAGTACATCAGTAAAGTACTAGTACTTTTTGGCCGATTTTGTTCAAAAGCTTATTTTGAGTGTCCCGGAGGGTACCTAACTTAAATATAAAATTTCAACCTCCTAGCTCAATCCTTTCATACTTTCAATTGAATTGATTGAATTTTCGTCTGTGTTCAGTTTTAAGCAGACACACACACAGTGTCCATTTGAAATCATGAAAGAATTGAGCTAGGAGGTTGAAATTTTATATTTAAGTTAGATACCCTCCGGGACACTCAAAATAAGCTTTTGAACAAAATCGGCCAAAAAGTACTAGTACTTTACTGATGTACTTTTTCAGTTTTTTCCAATTTTCTCAAAATTTCCTGCAACGATTTTTATTAAAATTCATAACTCAATTATTGTTTAGATGCTCTTTAAAATGTATATTTTCATTTTGCCCTTGAAATCTTTTTAACATGTAAAACTATATATTGAAACTTGCAATGGACTTTAGAAATAGAGGAACAAAATACACAAACATTTTATTTTACTAAATTAAAGCCCATTTCATGCAGATTATTTAGAAAAAAAATTTCTTGAATATCTCATTCCCTTTTGGAGATATTGGCTTTAGCGCTAAACTATGTTTGCGTTTTCAAATCTAAAAAAAAATCAACAATATGAATTTTTTTTTATATTTTAGGATTAACTTAGATTCGTGATATATTTTTTTCTAATTCCTTATTGTTTAAAGAACCTACCAAAAAAATTTCATCAAGATTGGTGGTCAAATAAATAAATGAGAAATTATTTTCTCTTCTATGTCACATTTTGTTTGGCATTAGCCAAGCCGCAGAAGGTGAAAAAATCAAAACTTTAAAGAGCCATAACTCGAAAACTAAGTAAGATAAAAAATTGAAATTTGGTGCTGTTACTTATCTCTATATATAGAACAAACATAACAAGTTTCATAAAAATCTGAGATTATGGGTGAAATGGCCTGGTTGAACTGACGTGGAATGACCCTATATTTAAAGAAAAACTCACCAGAAAGTAGTAGGCAGTGTTTGTTGATGTACTAGTTAATCTGGGTCGAGTTCGGAATCACAAGCCGCTTACTATGCTACTGTAATAGAGGTGATGAATTGTGGCTAGAAAACCCGCAGTCACCATTACTTCCATATCCAAGACTCTAATGGCCTCAAAATGAGAGTCGAAACTTCGAGTAAACTTCAACAACTTCAAGCGATTAAACCCGAGAAAATTTATATTATATATATACAGGCATAAAGTGTTGAGTTGCCCAGAATGAAAGACGACGACGATCATGATGGAATACTGAAAATAAAAGAAAAAATTATTATTAGAAAATAAGTTATTCAATGCAAATCCATTTCCTATAAGATGTGAAATATACACCCTGTATATAGGCCTATACTCTAATATTAATAAACATTATGATATTTTTGAAATTATAAAATAGTCAAATGCTCTAAGGGCGATGACTAAAGAGAAAACGAAAAAAAAAAAAAAATAAAAAGAATAAACTAGTTGTTTCTTGATGGCTGGATATTATGATATGAGGATGCGTTACGAGGGCAGCCAAGGCGAAAAATAAAACAGAGACCTCGAAATACTAGAGTCTTCAAGTAAATGTAAAAATGGTTAAAACGTTGCTATACTGCCATGTCAGACGACCTGACGAATTGACATCATTTTTGTCCTGATGAAGAGTGCGATCGGCACTCGAAACGTCGACAAAAAATAGATTTCTGTTTTATTTTTCGCCTTGGCTGCCCTCGTAACGCATCCTCATAAAAGAATAAATCTTAAATAATCATATATTATAACAAACTAAACAGGCCAAGAATTATCAATACCAGTTGCAGGAGGTTTACTTGGCATGGACTTGGTTGCAGTTGGAGATGCAATTGGGGAATAAATAAATAAATAAAATTTATTATCAGGATTTTTTATTGCATCTCCACCTGAAACTAACTCCATGCCAAGTAAATCTCCTGCATCTGGATATATAATCATGTATTAGTTAGAAATTTTAGTAATCATACAAGAATGAAAAAGTAACAAAATTTGGCACTTTTTTTTTTTATTAATAGCATAATAGCATCCCATGGGGTTTCTGATGTAATTATTACATTCTTTTTATTAAAAAAAAAAATATGAAAAATTTTTAATCCAAACTTTCTTTTAAACCTAGAAGAGAAATCCAATTAAGATTTCGATCTTCTTTAATAAAAAAAAATGAAATTATCACAGGTGAAAACGCATGGAGTGTTTTAATATTGATCAATGTATATTAAAGTTTTTGATTTTTTAAAATAATTATTAAAACAAAATTCTTTCCTTAATCTTTGATCTTTAAACATGACTTTAGCCAAAATGACAGCTAGGTTGAGAATATTCCCGACCTATATAGTGAAATCGTGAACCCCCAGGGAAAATGAGCATTCTTTCCCTGTCACTTTGATTAAACTTATGTTTAAGGAAAATGAAAATATAATATTGAAATTAAATATAAAATGTGAAATATATCTAATCAAGACAGTTCGATGACAAGCGAGTCTTAAAAAATGATGTTAAATTTTGTTATTTTTTTATTCCTGGACCATATAGACACATAAGAGCTGTCAGTATTATTTGAATAATTAATATATACATGTATATATCTGAAAAAATAAAATGAGGATAGAAAACTCACCAGAAAACAGAGAATGCATGCAAGTTGAGTTGATTTTAGTTGAATGAAGAAAATCAAATTTTATTCTGGATCGCCTTCTAGAATAAGAGAAACCAAAATTAAATAATAAATACGTTGAAGTGTAAATGCAGAGTTATATAAATGACAGGGAAGAGAAAACACAAATATCTGACTCTTGATTTTAATTACAAGCATGCCAGCAAGTAAAGAAATTAGGAAATGGGTTTAATTATCTAATTATTCAAAAAATAATAAATAATTTGAATATTTACATGAATATGAAATGATTAGAATTAATAATAAACTGATTCAAAAAATGAGAATTGACAGAGAGCAAAGGTTAACTTTTTGAATGACGAATTTGGAAATTTACTATTATTTTAAATAATGAATTTATTGAAAATATTAAGTTTAATGGAAAAGAGGATGCAGCCAAATAATAGAGCCTCTATTCAGTAACGAACACTCTTTATTAGGAACGTTTCGGCTGGGATCAACCCTGCCATCTTCAGCCTTCAAAGCTAGAAAATTATTGATCCCAGCCGAAACGTTCCTAATAAAGAGTGTTCGTTACTGAATAGAGGCTCTATTATTTGGCTGCATCCTCTTTTCCATTAAACATATCAGCTACAGCCACGTTCTATTATTCAATTGAAAATATTAATTTTAAACAAATTCGATAATCATTTAAATTAATTAATTAATTTTTTGAATAATAATTTATTAATATATATATATATACTAGCCGCAAGGTTCGCCTTCGGCGAACCTTGCGCTAGCAGGGGGCTTCGCCCCCTGGACCCCCAAGCTCGCCTACCGGCGAGCTTTGCCTTCGAGCGCAATTGCCGCCTTCGGCGGGCAAATTTGGTAGATGCGAGCATGTTTCTTGGATGGCCATCGTTGAAAACCTGAAATTCACGGACCTTAAACGTTCTTAACTCGTGGTCAATTCTCAATGCTTCGATTCTTCTTTACCGCAAAAACAAATTGATATCTCAACACTTTAAAAAGTGAATATAAAAAAAAAACTCCAAAATGAGAATTTAATGCTCTTAAAAATAGAATTTCGAAAAAGCTTAGGAAATCACGCTAAGGTAATAAACGTAATTTGCAAATTATAAAATGATATGAATTTATTACTATCACGAAGATAAGTACTAACTAAATAATTTATTTCTTTATTTATTGTGTTAAATAAAGGGCCAATTACAGAAATAGTAAATAGCTGTAAAGTACTTACTTAATAAAGCGCTCTTTTGTAATACAGGATCATTTTGTAAGGCGTATTTGGATCATACCAGCTATCATCATACTATATAATAAAGCGCTAAAAAACGTGTCCGATGTGTGAAACAACCAATCAGGCCTCAGGGATAGCGCTGATTGGCGAAATACAGAGAGGGCGGAGCCGGAGAGGCAAATTCAAATTTTTTTTTTAACCAGGAGAGATATCAATTTGGTTTCTTCCCTAAAGCCTTCCCTTGATAAGAATCTAAAAAAGTTGTTTGAGAGTTTTTTTAAATTCGGCAGCCCACCCCCCCCCCGAAATTTTAAATTCTTCTATTTCTTCAAATATTAACATGCTTTTGTGGATTTAAAATTCTTCAATGAATATCTATCAAGGGATTTAAAAGTTCAAATATTTTTTGTGTAATTGCCCCCCCCCCCGAAATTTTTAATTCTTCTATTTCTTCAAATATTAACATGCTTTTTTGGATTTAAAATTCTTCAATGAATATCTATCAAGGGATTTAAAAGTTTAAATATTTTTTGTGTAATTGCCCCCCCCCCCCCCCGAAATTTTTAATTCTTCTATTTCTTCAAATATTAACATGCTTTTTTGGATTTAAAATTCTTGAATGAATATCTATCAAGGGGTTTAAAAGTTTAAAGATTTATTGTGCAATTGCCCCACCCCCGAAATTTTTATTTTAAAATTCTTGATTTTTTTTAATAGGTCCCTGTCCGCCTGATTTCATTTGCATGCCCGTTGGCTCTAATCAGTTTATTAAAGGGAAATTTAGGCTTGCTTCTGTTGGAATAATCATTCAAGCAGGCATTATTATTGTATATGTTTACATTATTTTTGTTTATGTTTTTACTTATTCAATAAAGTTGATGTTCGTTCAATACCGCTCTCATTTCTTAAGTTCTAACAGGTTATGGGTCCCAGGGAAGGTATTGAATTGAATATAAAGTAAAGAATAAAGAAAAGAAAAAATACTAAGGTAACAATATAATATATTATATTATCAGGATGGCTGAAAATATTAAAGTAACTATCACCAAATTAAATAATGAAAATTATTTCATTTGGAAATATAAAATGGAGTTATTATTGATAAAAGAAGGTTTATGGGATACATTGAATCTTGTAAAACCAACTTTAAAAAACAGATGGTTCAAATGCTGGTGAAATTTCAACATGGCAAACTATGGATGATAAAGCAAGGGCTTTAATTGGACTTCTTGTTGAAGATAGTCAATTATGTCTCATTCGAAAGGAAACTACAGCAAAAGCTACTTGGGATGCGCTAAAAAATTATCATGAGAAAGGTACACTAAGTAATAAGGTGAGTTTAATGAGAAGAATTTGTAGTTTAAAAATGGATGAAGAAGGTAATATGGAATCTCATATTTCTGAACTAACAAATTTATTTCAAAGGTTAACAGATCTCGGTGAAGAACAATTATCTGATAGTTGGACAGTCGCCATGCTATTGAGCAGTCTACCAAGGAGCTATGATACTCTAGTAACGGCATTGGAAACCCGCCCAGAAAAAGATTTAACAATTTCTTTAGTACAATCCAAGTTAATAAGTGAGTACCATCGTCGAAAAGATACGAGGGGAGTTGAGGATGGCAAATTTGAAGATACAATTTTAAAAACTACTCAAGAACAAAAAGGTGACATAAATAAATTTAATTTATCTTGCTACTTCTGTAATAGGAGGGGACATTTCAAGAAGGATTGTATTAAATATAGACAATGGAAATCAAAAAAATGAAAAAGTTAATAAAGTGGAGGAAAACCCTAGTAATTCAGATTATTTATTTTCATGTGAAATCATACGGAACGGTTGGGTTATAGATTCAGGAGCAACTAGTCACATATGTTACAATGAAAAAAGTTTTAAAAAGATCGATTATAAATACAAAAATAGTATCAATGTGGCAAATGGCGAAAAAGTAAATGTAGAAGGAAAAGGTACTTGTGAAATTGAGTTTGTTAATGAAAAGGGAGATATATCTAAGGCATTACTTACAGATGTTTTGTTTGTGCCGAAAATTAAAGGAAATTTAATTTCTGTGAAAAAATTAACGGATAAGGGGTTTACTATTAATTTTAAGAAAAGTTTTTGTGAAATCATTTGGCTTGATAAACAAATAGCTATAGCTGATACAATGTCAAATTTATTTAAGTTGCGTCAAATTAATAAAAATGAAGTAAATTTAATAAATCCATTATCAGATCATAAGGAAAATTGTATACATTACTGGCACAGAGTTTTTGGTCATCGAGATCCAAAGGCGATTAAGGAAATATGTTCTAAGGGATTAGTTATAGGAATAAATTTAAATGAATGTAGAATTAAAAGTCAATGTGAGGTATGTCTTGAAGCAAAAATGACTCGTTTACCATTTCCCAAAGAGTCTTTGTCCACTTCAAAAGAAGTACTAGATTTGATTCATACAGATGTTTGTGGGCCAATGCAAACCAAAACGTCAAGGGGTTTTCGTTATATAGTGACATTTATTGACGACTATTCACATTATACTGTGATATATTTATTAAAATTAAAATCAGAAGTAGAAAATAAAATGAAAGAATATATTGAAATGGTAAAGACAAAATTTGGAAAAAAGCCTAAAATAATAAGATCAGATCGAGGAGGAGAATATACTAGTAATAATATTCTCAACTATATGAAGTCAGAAGGGATTCAATTGCAGTTAACATCTCCATATTCACCGCAACAAAATGGAGTTGCCGAAAGGAAAAAAATAGAACGCTGATCGAGATGGCCCGCTGTATGTTACTCGAAGCTAATTTACCAAATGTGTTTTGGGGCGAAGCAGTCATGACGGCTAATTATATTCAAAATCGTCTGACTACAAAATCAGTTAGTACAATAACGCCTTTTGAAAGGTGGAATGGGCAAAAACCAAGTATAAAATATTTTAAAATCTTTTGGAACCAGATGTTTTGTACAAATTCCATCTGAAAAACGGAAGAAATTAGATAATACAGCAATGGAGATGATATTTATAGGATATGAAGAAAACTCAAAAGCATATAGATGTTTTAGTCCAGACTTAAAGAAGGTTTTTATTAGTCGAGATGTACGTTTTATAGACGATAAGATGAGTATAAAAAATAACGTTTTTTCAGAATTAATTCAAACCTTGAAAAGTACAAACAACGAAATAAATTCGGATGTTGAGATAAACATATATGAAAAGGAAAAGGATGGAAATGAAGAAGAAAAACAGATAATAAATAAAAGAATTTCTCAACGAACAACTAAAGGTATCCCCCTCCAAGGCTTATTGAAGAAATAAACGTTACATATGATAAAATAAAAGAACCAAAAAATTTACAAGAAGCATTAGAAAGTGAAAAACAAGGAACAATGGATTGAGGCGATGAAAGATGAAATAAAGTCATTAATGAAAAATAAAACATGGGAACTTTGTCACTTACCTCCTGACCGAATACCTATAGGATGTAAAATGGGTTTACAAAGTAAAAACAGATGCAGAAGGAAAAATTACTCGTTTTAAAGCTGCTTAGTCGCGCAAGGTTTCTCACAAAAATTTGGAACCGATTATGATCAAGTCTTTGCTCCAGTCGTCAGACAAACTACATTTAGAATATTACTATCAATTGCTTCGCAGGAAAAGTATATTGTTCACCATTTTGATGCGAAAACGGCTTTCTTAAACGGAAATTTAAAGGAAGTGAT